>CABEEJ010003676.1:0-78001 GCA_901482245.1 Timema douglasi
TAAACATCACAGCAATAACAGGGAATTAATCCGCGGTGAATCAATTGACACCCAAAGTAGGGTGATTGATCACATATTATTACAATAGACGCCCAAAGCGCGGCGCATATATTCCGTATTGTTACAGACTATATGGAAGTAATTTTACGAACTTTGGGACTTTTGTTTACTGTTTTTCCTACTAGATGCTTACTATGTAAATTAAAACAATACATGTTATTTAATATTCAATTATTAATTGCCTTAAGGCACAGGTTTGTTGATGGCTTAAATAATATCAAATATCTACATATCCTTATTTTACTTTATAATTAATGGCAGTTGTTGTCTTTGTCTATCGTTTGCAATCCTGGCAAGTAGGCATACTGTGCCAACTACCTGCTTTCGTTCTAAAAGGTGAGGCAGGGCAAGTTTATATATTTTTTAAACTGTTCCTCTTTGATTATATCATTACAGACACGAACACAAACAAGGCCATGGATTTTAAAATTTATTTTAGTGGGGAACAAAAGTTATTGCTAGGAAATTATACTTTTACAAGTTAATCATTATTTACCCTTATTTTTTATACCTTATCTTGTTTGTTTTCAGGGTATGCCACAGGATAACCTGAACGCCCTGCAAAGGGCAATCGACTCCATGGAAGAGAAGGGACTTCAAGAAGATCCTCGTTACTCACAACTATTAGCCTTAAGGGCTCGTCAGGGTGCTATGGACCCTCCGCGATCCATGCAAGTGAGATAAAAAAAGAGTCGATTCACCCTAGATTGTAGAGCCATCTAATGAGGGTATAGCATAAAATATCTATCTAATTCTTGGTTATCGTTCCCTTATGGAAAATCAGGGGGCTGTGTTACCATAGAAAGCACTTCAGAGAACCGAAGGCTAGAAAAAATTCTAAATATTAAACACCTCTAGAAGCTGGAATCCATCTTCACTAACGTTCTCTACACTTACTTATACTTGCATACTCCTTTCACTTCAACAACATCCATACACATATATTCTCTGTTATTCTTAAAACTCTTAATGCTTCTCTCTTTCACACATTTGTCTACAGCATTTAAAACCATGTCTTACATGACCTATCCTTTTTTTTTGATCCACTCTTTTAATCCATATTTTTCATGATACATTTTATTCCTCACTCGATCCACACTCATCCTCATGGCAGAAAAACCATTCACGTTTTATACCCACAGTTGTATTACTGGCACCTGATATCAAAATGCATACTATATATTGCCAACTTTCAAATTTGACCTAAATGTTCCCATTAGACCTCAAAAATGTGTTGTGATGTTTTATGTCAACAATCTCTACCCCAGAATCACTCAGGTAAGTTTGTAGGTTATCCCTCCTAATCTAGACCAATAACAATTGATGGTAAGTTTAGTTGATGACCGGCATATAGTAACAAGTGTTTGTGTTTAAAAAGCCACAGCCCCAGAGCTTTAGTGGCCAGCTACCACCAGGGGACCCCCAGAAACACACATCTTTCAGCTCAAACCAGCTACAGCAGCTGAGGTTCCAAATCATGGCCTACAGGGTTCTGGCCAGAAACCAGCCACTGTCCCAACAACTAGCTATGGGAGTGCAAGGCAAGGGACTGCCACCCACTCAGGGTAGCTCACCATTTCAACAGCAACAGCAGCAACAACAACAACAACAACAACCACCGCCTCCCTCACCAGTGCAACAACAAGCACAACCCCCACCTACCCAACAACAACAACAACAGCAACAACAACAGCAGCAGCAGCAGCAGAGGAGCATGCAACAAGACTCAGGTAACCTTACTCGCTTCATTTTGTTTCCATCTATTGTCTTATTTTCATGTGGAGGAGGGTTTAGCGAGGTTGACTAAAGGCTTAAGGCAGTATTTTCCAATCTGTGATGCCTGTAACCCCAGTAGTACACGAAGGATTCCAGAGGTAGTCTGGTAAGCAAATAAACATTAATTTTGGGATGATTTCATGGATTTTTATAAGACTTTTTTTACTTTTGTCCTGACTTTGTCGAGATATGGTTTTATTAAAATTTGAAACAACCGTTTAAGCGTTATAAAATAGAAAGAGGATGTAATAAAAAGAGCTCAATAGGGGAAGTTATTATTATTATTATTATTAGCACACCGCGTCTTACTACCCGGTCGGGTTATACGCACTTACGCTAATGTGTAATGGTAGGATGATTGTGAGATGAAATAGAGGACCTACAGTTTAACGTGGAATCCGAACCACGGTGGAGGCCTGGCATTCCCCACATTCGCAAGAGGTCTTGTCAGAGGCGAAGGAAGGGTTTGGTAATCGGATAAATCTGTGCCAGGACCGAGGATTGAACCCCAGCCGCCAGCACAGAAGTCTGACACCTTACCCCTAGACCACCAGGTCACCAGTAGGGGAAGTTGTTCTTTAGGTGTGTAAGAGAAGTGTATGGAAAAGAGAAATACCCTTGAAGTGTGTTGCAGTACTATATAGGACATACTTTGTACCCATGGCTACAAATGCCACAAAAACATGAACATGTAGTGTAAGAGAGACTAGGAAAGTGGAGGCCATGGAAATTAAGTTTGGCAGGAATATATTAGCTCTCTCGAGGAGAAACAGGCTTAGGAATGAATTTATCCAGGAAAGAGTCGTCGTACATAGTGTACATAAGATATTAAAGGAAGCAAGGCAGAGATAGTATGGTGATGAGCAAGGCCGTAGCCGGGGGGAGGTTCAAACCCCCCTCCCCCGAAATTTTATTATCAAAATATATATTGTTTTATTTATGGTTCAAACAATATCAATAATAAGATAGAAGTACAAATTAGGGGGCTGTGTTACCATAGAAAGTACTTCAGAGAGCCTTTAGAGGTGTTTAATATTTAGACATTTTTCTAGCCTTCAGCAGTTAAGGAGCTATGTTGCCATTAAAAAACACTTCAGATAGCTTTTACAGGTGTCTAATATTATAACTTTTTTATAGCCTTTGCAATTAGGGGATGCGCCCACCAAATCCCCCCCCTTAAATTATTGGCTGGCTACGGTCTTGGTAATGAGGATGGAAAAGGAGAGAATACTGAAAAAAATTATGGAGATGAAGCATTTAGGGAAAAAAAAGACTGCAAGCAGAACCAAGATTGAGATTGGAGGAACAGATAACAAAGTGTACAAGTGAGAGGAGAAAAATGGAAAGATAGAGAAAGAATAGAGGCATTTTTCTAAACAAACCCAGTCACAGGCTGGAAACAGTTGTTGAATATGATGATAATCAAGCTTAATATTATTCTTTTAAATAACATCCTAACTCCTCCTTTTGTAAATCCAGAGAAGCTTCTCTAGAATATTAAACATTAATAAGAAAAGGAAGTTGTAATTAGTTACTTACTATCAGCGATGACGTGGGATATCATCAGCGATTTGATAGAACCTTATTCAGTTTTTATTTACTCAGGTTTGAGGCTCAGACAGTTGAATCTGTGTTCATATTACAAAAATGAAATTTGCAACATATAGAAACATAAAAATTTCACGATACTTAGTTTTACAAACTTTTACATGCCACAATAAAATGACTATCAAAACATATTCAATTTATATTTTAGCATTTTTGAATGTACAATATATACATGAAACAAAACTGAATCCTTTCTGAAAATTGCCTGATTTTTTTAAAGCGAAAAATGGTCCATTTTAATGATTTAATCATGAATATGTCAATTTTGCTTCTTTTTTTTTCATTGCAGATACTATCATAATTTTTAGGGTTGTGCTAAGTCCACATTTTTATTTAGAAGCGAACTCGAATCGAATATATGACTTATTTTTGAAGCCGAATTTAAGCTCAAATATTTTTTTGTTAGTTTTTAATCACTAGAAAAATATATTATATTTTTGTTTATTAAGCTTTATCTATTGAAATTACTTAGAAAATGTTTTATTTTACTTATTGTTACTAATATTTAATTTTAATCTAATAAATCAAGTTATATTATAACTTACAATACAATTACTTAGAATTTTTTCCAAAAAATATTGTTTTATATTATATATAAATGGCACTAATTGACCATTAATATAGTATTTTTTATGTCAAAATTTTATTGACCAAGCTTCGAAGTTGGAATTATTGTTGAAGCGAAGTCGAAGCTGACATTTGTTTCGAAGTTTCAAAGCAGAGTCGAAGCTTCGCTCACCCTTAATAATTTTGCTTATAGATTTGAAATTTATAGAAGTCATAGTACCAACTGAGCTATCACAGTTATTTTCTTAACATTATCATGATAAATATTTATAAAGGTTCATAGTCCAGAGAATTAATTTGCGCCCACCAAATATCATTGGTAAAAGAGATAACTTATGTGTTTGAAATGATTGATTTGAAAGTTTTAATGTGACCAATGGCAAATATTTAAAGATAGAACAAGGTAATTTTATCATTTAGTTTTTTATTCATAGTACTATTTCACTTATATTTGAGATACATTTTTATCTAAATATTTTGTTTACCAACTTTTTGCACAGAGATTCAACTTTTTTTTTAGCGAAATCCAATAATTTCATATACCACAAATCAGGGAACGTTACATCATTGTTGATGAACCTATGGTGCATGAGAACATTTTCTTGGTTTGTGTTATTCACAGTTTCTGGGAGGAGAGGGGGTGGGGGGGTCTAAGGCTATGATTTAAATAAATCCACAAAATATAGAATAACTATGTTTATTTTTGTAAAACTAATCAGTGTGCCCTTATTATTGTCTCAGTGTCGGGAATTAGGTCTCTCATTATGAATTACTTATTATAAATAGCATGTGCCCTTGGCCGACCCTGTAAGGCAGGGAGCTTATCCCTCTTTATTTAAATATGGTATAGCTTACAAGCTAGGCTCATAGTATAATTAATACATCAAGGAGGAGTGTAAGTGAAGTGAATGTACTTAATAAAACTCTCAGATTCATACGATGACATTTATTTCAGGAACATTGCCTAAATAGTTTTCCTATGATGTTTTGAGAATTGTGCTCTTTATCTCTGTAAAATATTTTTAATGATATATAATATGTAATTATAATATATAATCTAAAAATTAATAGGTATTGATGATGAAATACACCATTTTTCTACTCATAATTTCTATGGGCGAGTTAAAGAATTCATCCTTACAGTATTGAAATATTGGACACGGGCTCGCAAAAAGATTTACCAACCATCTTAAATATCTTTTTCTATTTATTTTATTGTCCTCAAATGTTATTTTAATAAATATATTCATTAAGGTAAACAAGTTTACATTCAAAATGAAAAAGAATATATATTTCCAAGTTTTGAGCTACTCTGAAATAAAGTTTAGATCTATTGATTCAATCATTTTAATAAAGATTTTATGTCCTTTCAGCCGTGTGTGCACAATTTTTTTTTTTCTTCTTCATAAAAGATTGATTTAGTTCCAACAACTCCAGTAATGTGCCCAGATTTGACCAGGTAAAAGTATTACTGGATGCAATGAGGTAATTTTCCTCAAGGTGATATTCAAATTTATTTTTATGTTTGGTGTGTATTATTTGTTGCCAGGCTCATCAACTCCTCCTGGTATGATGCAGCACCCTATGCGACCTCCAGGACCACCAGGGGGCCAGCCCCCTACACAGTCACCCATGACAGGGCAAATGGCTCCCCCCACTGGACCAACACAACAGCCTATGCCGCCACAGCAGCCCATGCCACCACAACAGCCCATGCCACCACAGCCATCTATGCCACCACAACCACCTATGCCACCTCAACAACCTATGCCACCTCAACAATCTATGCCTCCACAACAGTCCATGCCACCTCAGCAGCCCATACCGCCTCAGCAGTCCATGCCGCCTCAGCTACCCATGCCACCACAGCAAGCCATGCCTCCACAGCAAGCCATGCCACCCCAGCAACCCATGCCAACACAAGCCATGCCACCTCAGCAATCCATGCCGCTGCAACAACCACCATCGTCAATCACAGCAAACTCTCCCTCCTCCTCCTCAATCTCAACCCCCTCAATCACACACTCACCACCCGGCCCCTGGACAGTCCATGATGCGTCTCCCTCAGCCCATGATGTCTCAGCCCCGACCCACTGGCCCCCCTCCAGTCCAACAGAGCTTCCCACCTAGCCAGCAGAAGCAGAACAGAGTAACCTCCCTCAACAAGCCTGTTGGCATTGATCCCCTCCTCATTCTGCAAGAAAGGGAAAATAGGTGATTGTTTAATTATCTTAAAGTATCATGGGGGATACAGACAGGAGAAACCTGGAAAATGAGGGAGTGTTTTTATTTGAGGAAAAGTCAGGGAATTTGAATACTTGAATAATTCTGCACCTAAACATTTACAAAAAAGTGAGAGCTTTTCTTTCTTGATGTTAACAAAATGCATTGCGTAGATATGGTACTCTTAACATGAGATGGTTGTACAAGGTTTGTTTTATAACACATTTACACAGAGACACAAATGATATCTAAAACATTAAATACAAGAAAAAGAACTTAAAAACATTGATGTTTAGTAGCCATTAGGATTGTTATCAAAAATATATGATCATCGCAATAAACAGAAAATTTGCCATGCCCAAGAAAAACTGTAAAACGCTTAAGACAGAATTACTTTTATTAACATTGTCTTGGAAAGTCAAGGCATTTAAAAATAAAAGTGTTTTAGCTCATCAGGACTCAAACTTCATCTACACACTCATTTATTTCAACTTGGCTACTATAATCCAGTATGAGGTTATGTAACGATAAAAAAGTGGCTTATATATGACCAACAAATTCAAAACTGTTAAAAAATATTATACCCTAAACATTTATTATTTATAGAATTAATTTACTCTGTTTTTGTTAAAATATTTGAATGAGAATTTTACAAGGATGATGTTAAAAAAAACTAAATTTTATGTATTTATTGACTTTGTGAAATTTTCATAAAATGGAATTATACTACAAATGTTATTATTTCTGTAATATTATGGTGTTATTTTCAGAGTGGCATCACGTATAGCTCTTCGTATTGACGAGTTGAATAGTATTGCCACAACTTTGCCAGAGGACCTAAAGATGAAGGCTCAGATAGAGTTAAGAGCACTGCGAGTTCTAAACTTTCAGAGGCAACTTCGTAGTGAGGTAATACAGTAATTTAATCTTTCATTCCTAAGGAAATATCTCAGGGTCTAATACATCAATTCTTGCACTAGAATGGATCGCCAAAAGACTGTGAGATGAAGGTTTCAATCTGGCCTGGATGCACTTGTAAGGGTTTTCTCATCTTCATGTCCTCTAAATTTCCTTCCTCATCGCTTTAATAAAGTTTTTAGAAACCATCGTGGTGAACTTTTTTTTTATAAAAGAAAGAAAAATCAGAAATTTTGACTTATTATATTGTATGCTAGAGTGTTTTCATTTGGGTGAGGTTTGATGTTCATATATGATATTAGATTAAAAACTATAAAAGTTTGAAAAAATATAATTATTCATCAAATCTGGCGTGTAAAACTATATTAAAAAATCTTAATCTTAGTAATAGTAGAAATCAGAATTGTTTGTTTAAAGAAAAAGTTTTATTATTTTAAATATTCTTTTTTTTTTCTTTGCTATTCTCAAAAGTATTATATTTTTACCTCCAAGTGGTGCTAGTTTTGGTTTTATTTTACCAGCGTGTTTTTTATTTTTAACCAGTCTCATATGCTTAGATTTAAAGTTTTGTAACGTTATGCACCCACAGTGGGAGCCATTTGTAACGTTACGAGCCGACGTTGGGAACTCCATTTGCTACGATCTCTTAAATACTAATAACTTTTCCATACTATGCAGCGTGTAGATATTTTATTTTCACAAATTTTAAATGACAGTTGAACCAGTTTTGTCAAACATCCAACAGTATACTTAATATATATTAAATATACACAGATTAGACGTTTCAGCAGAGAGTCTTTTACAAAACTATGGCACCTTGCTAAGCTTCTGTCTATCTACTTTGTAGCCTTTTTACTCTCAAACTCTGGTCACTACTTGATTTCTTCCCATCGGCCAATGAAGTTATTCTATCTGAGCGCAAAAACTAAAAATAGACACAGCTTTACTATGCACCAGTTCTTAAATACTGCATAATACAACCCGGAAATAAACCATGTTTCTAACACGTGCAGCTAAACGAAGGAAAAATAAAAACATGGCTGTCATTTAGAAAAGATGAATTTAAATTAAATTAACTGAAAAGAAGAAATATGAAGATGTTTACTTTAAAATATGATTTTAAATATTAATAAAGACGAAAAAATCAATATCATTACAGCTTTCCCCACAGATAACAACTTTAGTAAAGCTCGAACCTGGTGTTGCTAATTTTAAGATTGAAAAATATTAAAAAGAGAAAATCTTTTAAACCAATCCCAATTTCATTTTCAGTGAAAAATTCACTAAACCCCACTTGATTACATTTTCTGGTTGGAGCATAATCGAGTACCTATCTAATTTCCCGGTTAATTCGCAGGAGATTGGCTATCAAGAACTATGTAAGTAAACAAATCCTCTCTAAAGGTACAGTACATTAATGTGAATGGTTTTAGATCTTGTCATACACACGTCGCGACACGACACTGGAGACAGCAGCCTATGTGAAGGCTTACAAACGAACCAAGAGACAAGGCCTGAGAGAAGCAAGAGCCACAGAGAAGCTTGAGAAACAGCAAAAACTAGAGGCAGAGAGAAAACGCAGACAAAAACACCAGGTGACTTAATTAGTAGCTAGAATATACTTAGATATGTAAGGAACAAATGGCTAGCCCCAACAAAACTTAGAGATGGAACTAATCTGCTTATTTAAATTTTCAATCCTTAGTTATTTACAAATCTCAAATCCAAATCTCAGAAAATACACACAAAAATTACACTTGATACTATAAGAAAATGTGAATATAAGTTGTTTTTTTCCTATAATTAGTAAATTGTAATAACCTCCAATCTCAATTGCCAAGTCTGCAACATCCAACTGAACAGTCAAGTATGATTGGTTGGCATCCATATTAGTACACTTCGACAAACTATTTTAAAATGCATTATTTTATGGGGTAGCCATATTTCACTTATGAATTGCATGGAAAAAACACTGGAATTAATCATTATAATCTATTTTGTGTTCAGGAGTTCTTGATCTCTGTACTCCAACATGGCAAGGATTTTAAGGAGTACCACCGCAACAACTTGGCTCGTGTAGCTCGACTCAACAAGGCTGTTCTCAACTATCATGCAAATGCTGAGCGAGAGCAAAAGAAGGAGCAAGAAAGAATTGAGAAAGAACGAATGAGGAGGCTAATGGCGGAGGATGAGGAGGGATATAGGTGAGTTATATTAAAAATTCAAACATTTTTGTGGAGGGGGGGTTTCATAAATAATTTAATCTTATGCCCCACCTTAATGTATTCATATCTAGTTTAGCTTATATTTAAAAGCGTATTTCATGTACAGTCCAATTTTTCTAGAAATGGCTTTCTCTGACTGCTATAAAAGCTACTACAGCTACTTTCAGGTATTAATATGTCAAGTCATGTAATATGCAGCTGTCACTTTTGATAGATTATCAATATTTATAAAATAATTGTTATTTTTATGTAGTAAAATGTTAACAATCTTGACTTTAAAAATCCATTTATATTTTATAAAATGCCCTTCCTACAAAATAGTTCTGTGGTCCCTTTTATATGTTTCTATCCACCTTTCTTGCACCTTCTTTTGATATTGTCTTTCAAAAAGACTTATGAAGCTTTGAATGGATGTTATATGCTACCAAATTTTGTCCATGAAAATTTTATTACAATATTTTAAGGCTATGTGAATACAAAATTTAAAATTTTGAATTTTATTTCACTCTTAGCATACTAGAGCAAATCAATTTTGAATAAACTGTTATGCTTTAGAAAAGTTTTTGTTTGAAATTGAATCAAATATTGTTTAGTGAAAATGTTTAAAATTTAATCTGAACCTGGTATTCTTTAATGATTTTTTTCATTTCAAATTTAAATTAAATATTGGGTAGGATTTTTTTGTCAAGTCATATAAAAATAATTAATGCTTTGAAAGCTTTGTTTGAACATTGATTTGTTAAAATAAAATGTGTATTTTGCTCACATAACTAAAATAAAATATTATAGTACAATTGTTTGCTATATTTTAATAACGAACCAATGTTAGTTTTTATAGAAAGTTGAATTATTTTAGGTTTAAATTTCAAATGTATACACTATTTAAGATTCAGAACCTTAAATTGAATCTGAATATTAGTTAGCTTCTGATTCACATTTGAAATTTCAAAGTTTTGCACAAGCTTAAAATGTATGGACTTTCCCTAAAAATTTGAAATCACTGTAATTTACTAAAAATGTATAGATTCAATTTCTTATCTTAAACTATGTTTTTCAAATCCTGTCTTCTTTACTTTCATCACAACACTCATTACATTTTTCACACACATGGTATTATTGTGCAGGAAATTGATTGACCAGAAGAAAGATAAGCGTCTTGCTTTCCTGTTGTCTCAGACTGATGAATACATCGGAAACTTGACTGAGATGGTGAAACAGCACAAAATGGAACAAAGACGCAAACAACAAGAGATGAAAAGGAAGAAGGTTCAGATAATTGCATTATGTATTTATTTGAAACATGGCTCTGACTCTAAGAACTGTTGATTTGGAAACTTTATGATTCTGAGCCAAAGTAATATGTTAAATTAGTGACTTTATCAATAAGTTGTGTTTTTTACAATGCAACCATATTTATCCTATCCGATATTAATGGGACATAAATTTACATTCATATTTGATTTTCAAATTTAATTTACTAGAGCTAGTAGTGTTAGTATGTACTAAACATTTTACTTTATTATATTTTTATTCATGTTGTATAGTTGTACTTATTTAACTAACTCTTTAAGGAAGACATCTTTTCAGGTTTTTAGACATACGTATGAAAAATGGGAAAAGGTATGAAAAGTAATAGGATCCACCGATCCAATCGAGAAGCAAATATATGTCTATTTAACTGTTTAACAATATTGGCCTCATAAAGAAACCCTCCTGGAGCATTTTTGAGCGTGAGCAATCTAGCTCTTTTACTCTGCAGTCTATTTAATTTTTGTGCTATTTTTTCCTTTCACTTTATTATTTCACTTTGTAAGATGTACATTTATATCTAAAAAAATGTTATTTAAGTATGGATGGAGGAAGGGTAACTATAGGCATTAAAGACAAGTATAAAAACTTTTTATCATAAACATTATTTTTTCTATTTATTTGTTTGTAGAAAAAGAAGAAGAAGAAGAAGGTATTGCCAGAAGGAGAAGACGGTGAAGGTGCGGGAACTGCTGGAGGGGAAGGAGATGGCCCACTTGACGAGGAGTCTCAGTCCTCAGACACAAGGGTCACGGTGATGGAAATAGCCACTGGTACAGCTTAGTTTTACATTACTGCCTATAATGCTCGTAGACCTCGACATTATACTCTTAAAGAGCTTTAACACTTATTTGAAGTGCTTGTGTAAATTCTGGTTGGGATAAATTTAAATATGCAATATTAGACCAGATAAATACTAGAGGTGTACTGATTCAGTAATAAAACTGTTTACAAATTAGCGGAATTAATTGCTTATATTTCGATTATTTGCACCAATTAACGATTATTTATTGAAAGCTAATACAAATTATGAAATATAGCTTTATATTATTAAAACAATAAAGTTAAATCATAGAAAATTTTATTTCAAAATCAAACATTTTAGTTGCGTATTTAATAGGGGTGTGTGAGGCTTTGAAACTTTGACTTAGCTTTGAAGCTTTGCCAATGAAAATATTTATAGCTAAAATACTCAATTTAAGTTCAGTTATAGCCATTCTAAGCTGTTTTATACATTACAAATTAATACTCATGTGGAAAAAAATCTGAAGAAATCTAATTGTAAGTTGTGATAATAGCTTGATTTGTCAGACTAACACAAAATATTACAAACAATTGTGCAATAAAATATTTTCCACGTAATTTTAGTGCATTAAGTTATATAAATAACTACAATATAATATTTTTTCAAGCATTAAACAACTAAAAGAAAATATTCAAACTTCGATTCAGCTTCAAGAAGATTTCATATATTCGATTTGAGTTCGCTTCGAAATGAAAAAGTGGACTTTGCACACCCCCAATATTTAGTATAATAGGACGTTTTGTGGAATGGGAATAAGTCATATGTATCTAGTATGTATAATCATTAACTAACATTTGATAATCCTTTTGATTCTTGCCCACTATCATTGATAAGCTATGAATAATTATTTTTTCTAACATTCAAAATACAGTAGTTGCTTTATACCGAAGTGGGAATATTTAAAACCAAACACTAATAATTGATAAAATAATTAACAATTACGATTAATTGCCGATGCACTAATAATCGCGGCGGCGACAGGTTCTTTTTTTTCATTTCCGAAAGGAGCTTCTAGAGTAGAAATAGTTGAGATGATCTAGACAAAAAAAAAATCACAAATTACCTCCTCAGCCTTTCTCTTTCTCAATCGAAAGTCATCCGTGGCCATTGCAGCATTACTCAATTACAAATGTTGAAGCATGACAATTATAATGTTTGGTTATGTTTTTATTCTTTCAACTATATCTAATAGTGCAACAGACATTAGCCAACCAATCTTTGTTTTGGAATCACGTTATCAAAAGTGTAGTTGGAGGGGGTGTTGTTGAAAGTTTGTTGTAATTGGTTACAGGCAAGCAGCTTAGTGGGGAGGATGTTGTTGAAAGTTTGTTGTAATTGGTTACAGGCAAGCAGCTTAGTGGGGAGGATGTTGTTGAAAGTTTGTTGTTATTGATTACAGGCAAGCAGCTGAGTGGGGAGGATGTTGTAGAAAGTTTGTTGTAAATTGGTTACAGGCAAGCAGCTGAGTGGGGAGGATGTTGTTGAAAGTTTGTTGTAATTGATTACAGGCAAGCAGCTGAGTGGAGAGGATGTTGTTGAAAGTTTGTTGTTATTGATTATAGGCAAGCAACTGAGTGGGGAGGATGCCCCTCTTGCCAGTCAAGTGCAGGCTTGGCTGGATGCACACCCCGGCTGGGAGATCATAGAAGATGATGAAGATGACGACGATGAAGAGGATGGTTCTGATGAAGACTCAGATGATGATATTTTTAGTGAGTTAAAACATTAGTTTCTACTGTTTATCTATCACCAAAATTAGAGGTCTATGAGCTAAGTTTTTTTTATTCGAGTCAATCCTGAGTGTGAGAGAGTTAAATAAATAATACAATTATATTACTTGATTATCCAAATAAAAGATATGCTTATTAAAACAATTTTTAAATTTTGTTGGTGAAATTAAGACAGTGGTTTTAAACAAATTATATCTTTTTGGAACGATCATATTAAATATTTTTGGATTTAAAACCCATTCAGTATGTTTTAAAATCTAAAATAATCAGTTTTTAAATTATTTGAAAAAAATAAGAGCCAAAATTAAGCAGTTTTTTGGGGAGGTTTTGTGAGTACTTTAAGCTGAACTCTAAATTAAGATTCGAGATTGGGATCAACAGGTTTATGGTTTTTGTTCACCCTGTGCCTTCTTTCAAATATAGCAAAATACCTCTAAAAGCGAAAAGAGGTTTTCCTAAAGAAAAGTATATTCCAAAATTAATTCTATGGCTTGATTTTTTTTAAACTATTAAAAATAAATTTATAACCTATTTTATTTATTTTAATATTAGTCTTTTATTTTCTTAAAAAGGAATATCAATACATATTTGTTTTTTTATTGACTTTGTTAAGTTTTAAAATTATATATTTACTCAACCCAAGCTTGACTAGATACTTGAAATTAGAGCTTTATGAAAAGCTTGTTTGAGATCAATTTAAATTAAAAAACTTGAGCTCAATGCCTCAACTTTTTATTATGGCTGGGCCATTGAAACCCTAAGAATATTCAAGATATAAGAAAACTTGAGATCAGATACTCAAATCCTTAAAAAAAAACTTCTAATAGCAGGTGAATGGGCTATCATTCACAATGAAGTTGTCTAATACATGTTTGTTTGATACAGATGGTAAGCCTAGCACATCCAACAGCTCGGCAGCCTCAGATGAGGACAAGGCACGAGAAATGATCAAAAAGGCTAAAGTTGAAGATGATGAATACAAATGTTCCACTGAGGAACAAACATATTACAGGTAGCTCTGCATATCCAAGACTCCTCTCCATTTATTCATCACAAATATTAATGTATCATATACTTTGTTTACTTACTCTTTGGCATTAGAAACGTGTAAGTTTATTGTCACACTTTTAAAAGTACAGCACTTATCCCTCTTGAACTATAGTGTACATTTCCATTCACAAAAAATGTGTTCAGCATTTCAATCTTGAGTCCAAGTCTACATATAACCTTCATTTATCCTGTAAGGTAGTTAGCTTATTTTAAATTAGTCCATAAGATAGGGTCATAGTGTAATTCGTCAAGGAAAGGGGAGGCCACAGGAATGAGGTTTGTGAAGAGCATGTTAGCTGTCGTGAGGAGAATAAGTATCAGGGATATAGTTACTCAGGCAAGAGTAGGGGTACAAGAAGTATATGAGATAGTAAGGGAAGTAAGGCTGAGCTGGGATGGTCATGTAATGAGGATTGAAAAGGAGTGAATACCAAAGAGAATAATGATATGTAGGACAAAGATCTCAATGGAAGCCAAGAAAGAGATGGGAGGAGCAGATAAGAGAAAGTGTATAAGTGAGAGGAAAATAAAGCTATAAAAGGAGGAAGAATGGAGGCATTACATTCTTGTTCAATGGATAGATTGTAGAATGAGAATATTAAAACAGTGCTACTCTTTTCACTATGAAATTCATAATTCCCTGTTTTTTATACGGCCTCTTCCTAAATTTGGTATATAGCATTAATGCTTTATGATTCTCTATCACCTTGAGGCAAATACTAAACTAAATACAGGTTCTTCTTTGTGCTGAGCCTCTTTGTTTTTACTATCACTAATACAGTTTGTTTGAATTTACTCGTTTCATTTTAATACAATTTAATAGTAAAATATATGCTCTTATAAAAGAATTTCAATAGCATGCATAGATTAAAACTTCCTTCATTTTAACCCCTGTGATTCTGTTTTGTTTTGCAGTATTGCACATACCATAAATGAGATAGTAACAGAACAATCAACAATACTAGTCAATGGGAGCTTGAAAGAATATCAGATAAAGGTTGGTATATAATTAGCTATTAAATAACTATCGATGTTATTAATGTTAAGTTAAACATCGGAAGGAGGATAGAAGGACAAGGCCTAAACACTTAACAGGCAACTGCAGAATCCAAGCCTAAAATTTTTTTTAATCAAGAATCAGACAACAAAATTTAAGTGACCATGATTAACCTCTAGCCATGCTGCCATAGTCCAGTCTGCTTTTTACTCTCTTCTACTGAATATGTACCACGAAAATTACATAACTATGTGTTTTGTTGTGCTTTAGTTGTGAACTTAAAGGCCGATAGTTTTCTCTTAAATGTGTAGGCCATGCCCTTATATCCTCCTTTCAATGTTTAATATAGCCATATGGCGCCTTTTACCGTTATTAATATTTTAAATAAATCAGGTCGAAGGAGCATGAAAAGTCACGTAGTAATTTACTGCTGTAATTTCTTGAGATAAATTATTTTTTAAACATTAATGTATACTAACAAAGCCAAAAGCATATTTGATCTAAGTTTTAATTTTCAATAGTACCAACTAACCAAAATTGTCAAGACTAATTTCTCTGTAGAAGTGCTTCCTTTTAAAATTGCAATGGTTATACTATAACCAATGCTTATAAAACTATACTCTATAATAAATCCCACACGGGTAAATAGATAAAATAGGGTAATCTGAATATATCCCTGAATAGTAACATTTTCTTAAAACTCATTATATGACATGCTTGTGATGATATAGTATGTAGGCAATGTATGCAATATTGTATATTAATCATTATACATTTTTTAAATAAACATTTTCTACAGTAAATGGTATAAAATATGACTTTCAAAACAAGTGTTATCTCATGGTTGTTAGAGTTGAATAAGTAATTCAAATACAGAACATAGTTTAAGGAGCATGATTAATATTGACTTTGTTCTTAATAATAAGTTATAATTTCATGAATTAAAATGTTTTCAACTGTTTGCACCAGGGTCTGGAATGGCTTGTGTCGCTGTTCAACAATAACCTAAACGGAATCTTGGCGGATGAGATGGGGCTAGGAAAAACCATTCAGACCATCGCTCTTATCACCTACCTTATGGAGAAGAAAAAGGTCAATGGACCCTTCCTTATCATCGTGCCCCTCTCGTTAGTATTGCTCCATCATAAATTGTTTATAATGATGACCATGACATTCTTATCTGTTGAATTAAACAAATTAATACTGATTATTGTGTATGGATGCTTATATATGTATTGAGCTAAGGACTTCTTGATATTTTTACCGAGTGACTGTATGCATAGAGAAATTACAAAGAATCTATTGTATTATATTTGGAAGAAGGTATAGGAAAGGTGGATAGAAACATATAAAAGGGGGGCGAACACAATATGGCCTTTACAATGAAAAGAACAACACAGTTCACACTTTACACTGCTGCCAATGGACAAAGAGGTAATGGACGTCTCTTAAAGAAAATTGATCGTCACCGCCCAATCCCCCGACTTAGGTTTCATTCTATCGGAACTAATCAGGGAGGAGTGTGAAACGCGCAACGCAACTTCCTAAAAGAGAAAACCAAAAAACACAAAAGAGGAGGAAAAGGAAAATGGTAAAGAATGATAGGACACATAGATAGGAACAATTAAAAGGTAAAAGAATTTATTGGTGATTTTCTATAGGGCTATTCAAGCCATTAATATTTCCGGCATTAACTCAGGCTATTGGAGTCTATGCCCATCCAGCCTCAAAGATAATAACTTTTTTCTGTGATGTAGATGGTTTTCCATGTTTCTTGAGCCAATATTTTGTTAGGTTTCTTATAATCCAATCTCATCCAATTACCTTGCATTAGATAATATATCTCACTGATGGCCAGTACTGGCTTAGGAGTATACAAATATTATAAGGACAAAATACTAATATAGTTAATTTAAAATTAAATTTGTAAACCTCTTTAGAGAGTACAGCGTCTTTAGTCGTCCCCTAATGAAGTGCCCTGCAGTTTATGCAACATAATCGGTTGTCAGTAGTTTGTAATGCATTTGCAGGCTTTAACTTTTACACTTAAGAAATTAAGACACCCTTAGAAAGGGTTTCAGTAACTGATAAAAATCACACTTGAGAGGTTAAAGACCCTAAAAATTTTGCAGCACACTATCCAACTGGGTGTTGGAGTTTGACAAGTGGTCCCCCTCTGTGGTCGTGGTGGCATACAAGGGCTCACCTGGCATGAGGAGACAAATTCAGAGCCAGATGAGGTCTACAAAGTTCAATGTACTGCTCACCACATATGAGTATGTTATCAAGGATAAAAGCATGCTTGCAAAGGTAACTAATTTCATAACATAAAAAATAGACTTAGTTGCTGGTGTTAGGAAGAATTTTTGTCTATGTGTTTTACCCAAATGTTGACTAAGTTAAATGTGTCAGCTATCTTCCATTCTTTTGACCATAATGCGGCCCAATCTTTCTTTCCAAATAATTGAATTTACAAGATGAAAACTTTGTCATAGCTTGCTCCATAAAGTACTTTTTTCAGCAAAGCATTATCCATTTTACCTGCTTCAGTGGCTGCATGGTCTAAAGCGCTACTCACTCGATACACTTGACTGCCTAAGACAGAGAGATCGGGGGGCTCGATCCCGGTCAGGTCTATTATATGTGGTTTTTTCCAAATTAGTATTTCACTCTCCCTTCACGCAAATTTGGATACACTTTCCCTGAATTCAATCTTCCTAATCACTAACACATTAGTGTAATTACTACATAGGTATATAACCCAAACAGGTTAAAAAAAAATCTATTTTCAAATAATATTAATTCATAGCCTACTGATCTTATTTTCATTTTTTAACTTTGTAATTTGTAAAGCAGAATAAATTATTCAGAAAAAACCCAATGTGCCCTAAACTGTGTTTATATAATGTGTTGTAAATTGTAATTTGCTGTGTACTCTAGATATTATCATGTAGACCAGACGTTGGCAAACTTTTTATGTCCATATCTGCGTTTGGACTTACAAGGGTCCTGCGATCACCCATTGTTTCTCCACTCTACTCGTATTTATCTTTTTCGTCTCTTTATCTTTTAAATCTCTTGATACATTTGCAAATTTACATGACTCAAATCTATTTTAATAATGATGTAATTTTCTTACACAATCAACTGAAAATTGCCGCGAGACCGAGCATTTATTGACCCCTTATGTACACCCTTAATTTTTCTTGTTTGTTTATGGACTATCATGCTCATATCACGCTTTTGAAACCCAGCTAATTGGTGTCCTATAAAAAACAACTAAGGTGTTTGTTACTGTTTTGGGGCTTCAGCTTCATTGGAAATACATGATCATTGATGAGGGCCATCGTATGAAGAATCATCACTGCAAACTGACTCAAGTGCTTAACACGCACTACAATGCCACCCACCGCTTGCTTCTAACGGGGACCCCACTGCAGAACAAGCTGCCCGAACTCTGGGCCCTGCTCAACTTCTTACTACCCTCCATCTTTAAGTCTTGTTCCACCTTTGAGCAATGGTTCAATGCACCATTTGCCACCACAGGAGAGAAGGTCAGTAATTAAACTACATAGGTCTTTTTTTGATCTAGGTATACTTTCCTGCAGTTGTGATAAAAAATATACACATTTATAACAAGGTTGAAATCATCCTTTCTGTATGGCTTGTATTTAAAACATTCTACATGTTCTGCATAATAACAGAAACAAACAAACAAAGAAACTTGCTTGTTTCTGGTATTTACTGGAGAAACTCATACAGGAACATTAAAATGTCCTGAGGATGGTGCCGTTGATGTGCCGAAACATGTAGAATGTTTTTCAAGGCTGTCTCTACGCAGCTTACAAAGGAGCAAGGGAATTATCCAGATAATAAAATATAATTCAATTATCAATTTATATAATTCAACATTTCTTCACCAACAATTTTAATATAGTCAAATGTTAGAAAAATTTCAATTTGTTTCAATATTTCTTTCTAATTTTATAAAGCCAAGCATTAGACCTCTAGTCAATTGTTAATTTTCTAGCTAAATAGTTTAATTTATGTTATTTAAAGTGTTGTGCCTTTTCGTGTGTATTTTTACTTGTTAACATGTTGTAACCTTGACTCACATTTTTAATGTGTCATTTTAATAATTTTCTGATATCTTATAACTTATGTGTAATTCTTAAATTATTAATTTATTCTAATTCTTAACTAATCTACACATACTCACTATATCACAAAGTCTGCAATTTCACATAATTAAAAAAAAGAACTTTATATTCAAATATACCAATAATTTTCATATTGAATTCTATTAATATAAATTATTAGCTAGTTAAACCGTCAATTATATTAACTTTTTGTTGTTGCAATTGTTAGTATAATTTTAATGTCTTTAATCACTTGAGTTTTAAAATTATAGTGATAATTTTTTCTATTGTATTTTTGATTGAGTGGTTTTCTTATTTTTAAATTATGGTTTTTTAGATTGTTACTTATAATTTAAAAACCAATATTTCTATTTTTTAGTTATTTTTTTCCTAAAATATTTACCATTTTTAAAAATGTAGTATTTTAATTTTATCTTTGTTTTAACTGGTGACATTTAAATATACTATCTCACTTTTAAAATAAACAAATATATACTCTTAACATTTTAAAATTATGAATATACTCTAAATCTGGATCGTTTTGAAATACTCAACTTAAATTTGACTCATTTGAAAGAACCCAAGCTCACAGACCTCAACTATTGACCTAACCATATTTGGATTTTCTTGACAGGTGGAATTGAATGAGGAAGAAACCATCTTGATTATTCGGCGACTTCATAAAGTGTTACGGCCATTTTTATTACGTCGTCTCAAGAAAGAGGTTGAGTCTCAACTCCCAGATAAGACTGAGTACATTGTCAAATGTGACATGTCTGGTTTGCAGAAGGTGCTATACAAGTAAGACAAACAAACATACAAGGTGTATTCGGGAAGTAACTATCGTTTGGCGATTAAAGAATAAAAACTATTTATTTTTAAACAATTTAATTGTTACTATAAAGACCATTTCTTACACTACTTTTTCACTTATTTTTCATCAATATTAAGGAATTTTTCAGTTTGGTACACATTTCCGAATATCCTCTTCATAAAATGAAGCTGCTTGTGATGACAGTCACTGTTACACATCTCTTTTGACGTTGTCATTGTTTTCGTAGCGCTGACCAGCAAGGAACAAGTGAAAGTCACTTGGTGTTAAGCCTGGGCTGTAGGGGGGGGATGATTAATTTGTTCCCATCCAGATTACATGATGGAGCTCTTGGGTTTGACCAGTAACGTGTGGCAAAGTATTACTGTAAGTCAAAACACCACTGCGACCAAGCATGCCTTGCCTTTTGTTTTGGACCGTGCAACGCAATTTCTTCAAGGTCACACATTAGGGTGCAACATTTAATTTTTGTGCCCCTTTGCATGAACTCGATAAACAAAACTCTTTTTCTGTCCCAAAAAACTGGTGCACATGATCTTCCTGGTTGAAATTGTTTGCTTGAATGTCTGCTTTTTCGGAGATATTTTGTGCCTTCACTAGATGGACTCCTGTTTTGATTCTGACTTAATGTGAGGCATCCATGTTTCATCATCAGTTATGATTTGGCTTATAAAACCATTATCATAGTATCATGCGAGAAAAGTCCTAGCACTGCTAAATCGCTTGTTTTTGTACACCTCGGAAAGCATTTTTGGCACCCAGTGTGAGCATAACTTCCGATATTTTGAACCATCTGTCAAACTTTCATTCAGAACAGTTATTCTTCAAATGAATGGCGCCCAATCTGTGTCTAAACATTCATGTTTTCATGTCCTTCAATTAAATTGCCTAAGCCATTTCTCCACCATTCCATTACTCATTGCATTTTTTTCACTGTAAACTTCACAAATATGCTAGTGAATTTTGGCTAGTTTCACTTTTCTTGCATTTAAAAAAATTATTTACAGACCATATTTATACAGCATGTCCCACAATTGTCTTAAACATTTAAAAAATTCATAACAAAACATCAACAAACACTGCTTCTCCTGTAATGGTGTCTTGGGTAAATTAATGAATGAGAAAACTCAGTGTGCGTGCGTGCAGGGATGACCAAAGCGCTCTCGCAGCCATATTTGGAAACAGTACCTACTTTTCTAACACACCTCTTAGTTTTAAAATATATACACAATCATCATCATCATGAACCATTTACGGCTAACAGATGGGTCTGTTTCTAACATAAGCCTCTACATTTTCTCCTTTCTCCCCACTACTTCTCCACCACCATGACCTTGTCCTTTACTCTCAAATCACATCAAAGTAAAAAAAAAACCCAAAGCAGTTTAATTAAAACAAGGTACACAGGAAGAATGATAAGAACAAATAAAAGTAACGAAAACAAAATATGGCGTTTAAATTAAATAGAAATACAGTTAGTTCACTGTTTACATAGCTGCCACTGGACAAAGAGGTCTACCTAAATTTAATAAAATCTGTCGTTATCATTCTATTGATTTTCTCCAAAGGTAGCCATTACCTTTGTGTTTAGTGGTAGGTATGTATATGTGAACTGTGTTCTTCTTTTAATTGTAATCCACCTCATTGGCGTAGTTGGCTATCACACTGGTTTCATGTTGAACTAGACTGCCAAGGACGAGGATCGGGTGAACTTGAGGTGGTTTTTCTTATATGGTTTACCACTTTTACCTCCACACAAATGTGGGTTCACTTACTCAAATTTCAACCTTTCCAACTCCTAACCCATTATCATAATTAGTACTTAAGTGTACAGCCCGAATGGGTGGTAAGACGTGGTGCTATAATTTAATTTTTAGTTCAATATTTATTGTAAAAGCCATATTTGGTTCGATCCTGATATTTGCTCCTACTCCTTTTTCCTGTTCTTATTCCTTTAAGGAGATATAATCAAATAAAAAAATATTTTACCTGAATATTTAATACAATGAGCAGTCAATTATTTTCATTTCATATTTGCTTATTGTAAGTCACAAAACATCAGTATAAACAATAATAAATGTATGAATTTGGCAAAGTTTTAGTTTCTATATAAATGTTATATTTTGTAGACACATGCAAAGCAAGGGTGTCCTCCTGACTGACGGATCTGAAAAGGGAAAGCAAGGAAAGGGTGGTGCGAAGGCCCTGATGAACACCATAGTACAGTTGCGCAAGCTTTGCAATCATCCCTTTATGTTCCAGACCATTGAGGAAAAATACTGTGATCACATTGGCAGCACTGCTGGTGTGGTTTCTGGGTGAGATTAGGAATTAATAGTTAATTGTTCATCTTTTACACTATTTTTGATTGAATTTTTATGAAATATATACTTTTAAATTAAATTTCTTTTTTGTCAGAACTTCCACCTTTTTATTCAAATTCTGTGTTGACAGAATTGTAATCAATATTTAAAGTCATTAAGTAATAGTAACATACTGCAACACAAATATAAATTAATAATTTATTTTTGTCTTAAATTTTTATTTCTAATATATTTTACTATATTAAATTCACAATTAAAACACAACAAAACACATAATTATGTTTTTTTTTACTTTATTAGAGCTACTACATTGTATTGTCTTTATTCCAGTCCTGATTTATTTCGAGCATCTGGTAAGTTTGAGCTGCTGGATCGAATATTGCCCAAGCTCAAAGCAACTAACCATCGGGTCCTTCTTTTCTGTCAAATGACACAACTCATGACTATCATGGAGGATTACCTGGGCTGGCGCGGGTTCACTTACTTACGCTTGGACGGTACAACCAAGGCAGAAGATCGTGGTGAATTGCTGCGGAAGTTCAACAGTCCTGATTCAGAATACTTTCTTTTTCTGCTGAGCACAAGAGCTGGAGGGCTAGGGCTCAATCTTCAAGCCGCAGACACAGTTGTTATATTTGATTCAGATTGGAACCCACATCAGGTATTTGTTGTTTAGTAATGATTTATTATAATAATTTAATGTTAGAGGAGTTCCGTAAATAACTCTCCGAGTTTTGTCCTTTTGTGGAAGAAGTCGAATTTGCTCTATGGATACAACGGTCAATAGGACTGACCATGTAAGATATATTAAGAGACAACAATTTTGGATTATGAGGGGCCTGAGAAGGAACGTGAATACCTACTTGATCAAGGGCAAATAATAATAATAATAATAATAATAATAACAATAACAATAACAATAACAATAACAATAACAATAACTGTACACTTGACTTATCAGAAAAAGTACAGGCACTTAGAAGATTTATAAATTTCCTTAACCCAAATTTAACTAAAATGTGATTACTTGAGAATCTATAGAAATACGTATATGGGTGATTTGGTCGATATCTTACTACTAGTTAAAATATTTTTATCTTTGTTTGCTCTACATCACACTATTATGGTTGTGAAATTCACTCAATATAATTATAATGCTATCTCCATAATGTAATGTACTTTTTTCGATCTATATTAATAAAATTATGAGTTTTTGTACTTGTGTGTCTGTCTATCACACACAGGGGTCTGAAATTTAAAAATCGGTAGCCCATGTGCACATCAAAGCTAGAGTTTTAAAATATGGAATTGATTTGTATTAATTGATTAAAAACTTTGTCGAAAGAAATAGAATGAAATTCAAGTTTGAATATTTATAAAATGGTTTAATGTTGGATAAAAATATTATACTTTGCTTAGATTTATAAATCAACTTATTAAAATAATTTATTAAGCTATTATCACAAAATTTAACTTAATTATTTTAATTTTTTTTTATGGGAACACTAATCTGTGGTGGAATTAACAGCAGAAAATGAACAAAAAATTAACAGAAGTTGCTGTTTTAACTTTGAATACATATTTTTGGCAGAGGTTTATAGTTTTCCTATCCAGAAATTTACTTTTGAATTGAAATGAAGTCGAAGTTTTCAAAGCTTCCTTCACACAACAAACAAAAGTGTTGCCTGGGGTAACCACACAATGTATTGTGTGGTTACTATGGACAACGCAAGTAATTAGTATGGCAACAATAGTCTTAGAAAAATGTTTCATTCTAAAACAAAACTTGATTATATTTAAATTTTTTGTAGTTAAAATAGTCTTATAAAGCTATAAATAAGCGTAAGAAAAGATTTTATTTCTAGCCTCTTTAAAATAAGGAATAATAGTAACTCTTGTGAATTTTTTTCATTCATTCAACTTACATCTCTTAGTGCTAATCTGATTCCTATCAATACCTTTTCAAATATTTACTTTGATTTTAACAAATAATGTTTAATGAAAGGACCTCCAAGCACAAGACAGAGCCCACCGGATCGGTCAGCAAAATGAGGTGCGAGTGTTGCGCTTGATGACAGTCAACTCGGTCGAGGAGCGTATACTCGCAGCTGCCCGCTACAAGCTCAACATGGACGAGAAGGTGATCCAAGCAGGGATGTTTGACCAGAAGTCAACAGGCTCAGAAAGGCAGCAATTTCTGCAGACTATACTTCACCAAGATGACGCCGATGAGGAGGTGCACATTTATTGTCCTATCACATTAGTAATTGTATTATTTTCATTTTTTATGATAGTTTAGAACATTGAACTTGATAAAAAATACCGAATGATCATTTGCTAGAAATAAATAAAGACAGCCCACTTGAGAAAAGAATTAATCAAAAACAAAAGCACAATGATAATGTCTTCCTTTATTATACTTCTTATATTTTGGGGAAAGTTACATTCTATTTCAGAACTCACCCGTTTCAGTGGCCACATGGTATAAGATGTCAATCTTCTGATAGAGTAGAATGCTGAAGATGGGGAGATTGAGTTTTGAATCCAAATAGGGCGTACTGAGGGTGTATTTCATAAATGATTTTACAATTTCACAAAAAATTGCACATACACTTCCTATATATTCAACCTTCTTCATCCCTAATACATTAGTGTAATTATCACATAAGTGTACAACCCGAACAGGTAGTAAGACACGGTGCTAAAAAAAACTCACTGAACCAATATTTCAATCTTTGATCTATTATATGAACATGGTAGTGGCCCTTTGCACAGGATTAGCTGTTTTTGCTTCTTAGGAAGAAAACGAGGTCCCAGATGATGACACAGTAAACCAAATGATTGCTCGCTCTGAAAATGAGTTGGAATTGTTCACCCGCATGGACCTGGAACGCCGCCGTGAAGAGGCTAAGCCTGGGCCCAACCGCAAGGGGAGACTGATTGAAGAAAAGGAACTGCCAGATTGGCTTGTTAAAAACGATGATGAGGTACATAGCTGTGATTAAAAACAAAAATAGTTTGAAGGGCTCAACAATATTTATTTGGGTTTGTTTGATTGAATTTATTGCTAAAATGACTTGAAATTTAAAGTGTAGGATTTTTCCTCCTTTCTTAAGTTTTAAATTTATATTATTAAATTAGTGTTTAACAATGACGTGACCCAATGGCTAAATATTATTTAAAAATTATAATGTATATGCTAAACAAACAATTTTTTGAAAATCTTAAAATTGTTTGATTTGTATGTTAAATAAAATAAATAGCTTGTAATGGATCTGTAATGGATCTTTGAAAAGGAAAAAAAAAAATTGTGTTTTCTGTCTCTGAGCTAAATTGTAACAGCCCAGGTACAAACTAGCTTCTGTGGGTTTCTACTGTTTAAACCTAGAGAGCTACAATCATAAACTCTCAACTTAAATGCTAAAAATGTTTTGAAACACCTAATTGGGTTTTTTTGGTTCAGGTGGAGCGCTGGAATTTCGAGGAAGAAGAAGAATGCTTTCTGGGGCGAGGTTCCAGACAGAGGAAAGAGGTTGACTATAGTGACAGTCTCACTGAGAAGGAGTGGCTAAAGGTACAAATAGTCAAAAACACAAAATATGTTTTGATTGGCATGTTTATGACTTCTAACGCATTCACCGGCTTGAAACAGTTGATGATGGGCTTTACTTTGAGCTATATAATTTATTCTAGGGGTGTGAGTAGTTTAGAAAATTTGACTTGGCATTGAAATAAATATCAGCTTCAACTTTACTTAGAACAAAAAAATTCTGGATATAAGAATAATTATGAAGCCTTGTTATTAAAAGTATTGACGGCTAAAAACTTTATTTGTGTTCAATTATTGACCATTTTGAGGTGTTGCAAATTGATAATCATATGAAAAAATCTGAAGTAATTTAATTGCAAGCTATAATAATTTGTTTTTATCAGATTCCAATGAAATATTACTATTAATGGTAATAAAACATATTTTAAATCATTTCAGTGCATAAAGCCATAAAATTAAATATAATAATAATAATAATAATAATAATTATTATTATTTTTAAACCATAAAATTATTAAAGAGAATATTCATATTTATATTAATGATAAAAAATAGTCAATATAACATGGACTCAGGTTTCATGAAGGGTCAACTGTTGGTAGGCAATTGATGAGGCTGGAGAGGATTTTGAGGAGGAAGAAGAAGAGGAGGAGGAAGAGAAGAAATCTCGTAAGAAGACACGTAAACGTCGTAGGAAAGATGAGGAGGAGGAGGAGGAAGCATCGCAGACCAAAAAACGCAAGGCTGCCGCCATTGTTGTGGACCCACGCCTGAAACGAAACATGAGGAAACTGATGCATATTGTTATCAAGTATACAGACAGGTGCAATTGCATTACTCAATAAAGGAATGTTTCCAACTTATTCAAAGCAAAAAAAAATCAATAACACTAGTTAGTTTTCTAAAGATATTAGAAAGAATGACCCCCTCTGTGGTCTAGTGGTAAACGTTCCTAACTACATATGCCAAGCTCCCAGGTTCGATCCCTGGCGTTAACAGAATTTTTCTGTGAAGCATTGGGTCTGGAATGTGGTCAATTTCAACCTCTTGAGGACAAATGTGGAGCTACTTGAATAAATAAGTAATGGCTCCGATGTAGAAACTGAGATTAACAGCTTGAGGGTTCATTTTGCTGACCACTTGACACCCTCTACCCGCAAATGTTGGCGCTATCTCTGCTAACAGTGAGGGTTGCTCTGTTGGTAAAGATCGCTTGTGGGCTCACGGCATGGAGAAACAAATGGGAAAAAAGTTCTATTTTGTTTGCATCACACTCTCATGTACCTCAACTAAAAAAAGATTTTTTTCCTTAAAAGATTATGCTATATTAATTATCCTTGTATATATTTGTTTTACAACATAACATGTGTGAGCTATTTCTATAACAACCAAATATGCATAACTAGAGACCCTGATATTTTATGGTTAGCAAAATGTTTGGATTTTTTTAAAGTAAAATTTGTATTTTAGTATAGTATATTTGTAAAATTTAAACATTATAATTTAAGTGTTAAACTTCTCCTTTATCTTTAAATAGGTGCCTTTGATCACAATATGGCTGTCATAATAGCCAGTTCAAACACTTATTTTACTTCCTTTACCAATGGTCTTTTTGGTTAAGGGAAATAAATTTCCTGGACTGGAAATTTTTTCCATTATTGAAATGTTAAGAAGAAAATTGTAACAGTGCAGTTGGTACTATTTTTTTCTGGCAATTTCAGGCAACAAAGACCAAGAACAATAACGCATTCCACTGAGAAAAAGTATGTATATTTTTTTATATTGTTTATTCACATTTAAATTAGAAAAAATGACAATTATTCACATTAAAAAGTCAAGTAGTCAATTTTGTTTTATTTGGCATGTATAACATATTCAAAATTGCTACAATGGACATTAAATATGTTTCATAGTCATTTTAATGTGCAAAATAAAAGTGTTTAAAACCCTTTTCTCTAAATTTCAGTGTCTCTATGCATAAAAAATTTCAATAATTTTCGCCATAATATTATCATCATTAACCTATTTTACTTGTTTAAAGTAGTTCTTGTAATAGATATTGTTGCTTGAATCCACTTTTTCTCGAATCAAAATCTTAGTAAACATGAAAAGCATAAAAGTTCAAAGCAAATTCAAGTCAAATATATGAAATATTCTCAATATAAAATCATATTAGTTTTTGTTTGTTGCTTTTTGTGGGAAAAAAAAGTATATTGTGACTATTTACTTAACTTTACACATTAAAATCATGTATAAATGCTTCATGGCACATTTATTTGTAATATTTCATCCTAAGCTGATAAATCAAGCTATTGTCACAACATGCACATCACTTCATATTAATTTAAGATATATCTAATAGACCAAAATGACAACCGTTGAGTATTTTACCTATACATATTTTAAATCTAGTAGTAACATCCAGCAACAGGCTGTTAACCTAATTCATCATAGTGAAAGGAGAAACTCACATTTCACCAATGTTACATTTTTCGGCTCTGTCAGGAATTGAACCCGGGACCCCTAGCTCATTAGACAAAGACACACTAACAACTAACCTAAGGTGTTGGACTTTCATTACGATTAAGGACAGTTTTAAAAAACAATCATAAAATAGGTTTGGATGTGCAGTTTACCCATTTTTTTTAATGCAAACCAACTCATTAAATCTCTGGAATGTGGCTGTTCACTTGGTGCCAACCTCATATCGGAGAGAAAGTTAAATATTAATGATTTTTAGGATGCACATAGTAGAAATTCACATTAATGTGTACCTGATATAGTCTTGCACTAATTTGTGTTCTAACAGCCCTACAAAGAGCCACCTATATGTCCTTTTCTATGCGTAATATTCTCCTCCATTCAACACCAGTTTACTTAGTTACTGACCTTGACATTACAATAGCAAGGTGTACACTACCATTTTTGTGGGTTCTTCCTCCCGCTCCATTCCCACCCTCCTCTCCCTTACTCATTTCACAAACCACATCCGAGAAGAGTAAACAAAAAGTCATTCATCACTAGACACAATACAAGGCAAAGAAATAAACTTTTTCAAGTAGCTCAAAATTTTGATCCATAAATATTTAAAGCACAAGCTTGAGTATGTATTTAAAGCTCGGTTAGAACTACCCACAAAATATGAATAAAGTACTTACTCATAAAGCTCTAGTTAGATTTTGTTATATTTTTGGCTAAACATCTAGTAATCATCATAATAACACTAAAAAATTATTCAAATTCTTATTTTGGAGGGGAAAAAACTTCTCAACTATCCTTAGGAATTCTAAAATTCGTGAAGATTCAGATATGAGGAAAAGTGGATTTAATCCCTCTCTAGTTTTAATGTCTTTCAGACTTTAATGCTTGTGTGTGCTTGTAGTGATGGCCGAGTGTTGAGCGAACCCTTCATGAAGTTACCATCTCGACGAGAACTGCCTGATTATTATGATGTTATCAAGAAACCATTGGATATTAAGAAGATCCTGCAAAGGATTGACGAGGGCAAGGTATGTCACTCAAATCAATTAGTACCATATTTATCTGAATCTGACGAGTTTTTTTCCCAACTTTGTAGCTTCAAAATCTAGGGGTCGTCTTAAAATCGCAACCTAAGGTATTGATTAGGCCTACATCAAAAGGTAACATTTTACATCTTTATTTAATATTAATACAATAGTGTAGGGCTGCCTTTTTTAGAGATTTTATCCATTTTTGCGGATTTTAAAATTACAACACAGAGCACAGGATATTTGGTTATTTTCGTGGATTTTTAGGCTATTTTTTAGGTCATCGTTAAAAATAACCACCTAATTGTATGATACTTGATAACCATAGTATCGACTGATATTTCAAAAATTGATACACAATAAAAATCTTGATACCACTCTTTAGTATTCAACACGGTTAACTTCTCAAATAGGTTGACGGTAGTGATGGGCATAATTGAATTGAATTTTATTTCGTTGTGCTGTTTTTGATTACTTTTCCAATCACTTCACTACGATATTAAAAATTCAGCCATTCACAATAATCAAAATATATTTAAAAAGAAATAATGAATTATCAAATTGTTACATAGTTGTCTAAAAACTTTGCCTACATAGCTAGCTAGCACTTGTCATGTATGACGTGATGAGAAAACTTGAATGGATTTTAAACAAACAATTGATAATACATAGAGTTTACTAGACAATTTTAGCGATGCTGAAATTGATTTTTTAATTCGTGAAGAGCCACAAAATATCTAACTTTTAAATCAACATAGGTGTTTTGTTTTTTAAATAAAAAAGCATTTGTTAACATTACAAAATAAGTCTACCATAATTATTATTTTCATTCATGATTAAATAAATACCACTTATGAAAAATCTACCCAGAACCACTGAAAAACTGGAGGTTGTCTTGGATTCGGGTAAATACTGTATATGTGTAGTAAAGTAAAATTACTAATTTATTTGAGATAGAATTTTCTCCTTGAGTCATACAGGTTTAAAGATGATCAAAATTCTTCATTATTTCTTATTAATATTTTATTGTATTTTTGAACCCGCAATATTGTCTATTATGCTGGCACCCACTTTGGTAGCCATATGGTCTAAGGCGCAACTCTCGCAGTAGATTAGACTGCCAATGATAGGGAGATCAATATTCAAATCTGGTTGGGTATATCGAGAGTAGTTTTCCCAAAAATTGTTTTCCATTTTCCCTTCATGTAAAAGCAGGTAACTTTATTCTTAACAGGTAGTAAGAAGTGGTGCTAAAAAAAATGTACATAGTGCTGTATTTTCCTTCATATTCTTGTTTTTATATTCAATCTTATGAACAGAAAGCCATAGAGCCTCCACACTTGCACACTTCCAAAAACCATTACAGTGTCTTAAGCATTTAGTTCTTCATAAAAGAGACTGATAACTTAACTAATGTTTTGTTTTCCCTTTCTTAATGTTGCCATAAATTTGCAAATGTGCAAGGCTTCAAAAACTTCAACTTTGCTTTGGAAAAAAATCTACCTTTACATTTACAAAGTTTTTCCAATAAAAGTCTTACAAGGGGAGGCCACGACGTTCGGATCACGGATTATCTTCAAACTTTGTACACTTATAGTAGTCCATTAGGACAACATAATGAGCAAGTAGTAAGCGTACTACTTAGGCGTTTTCGAGAAAATCGCAAGAGAAGTTTGACGCGTCGAATATGTACCGGTGCGTTGCGACTATAAGCACGAGATGGTGGCGGTAGAGTGGTTAGCGTTCAAGCTCTGTAATCACTGGTTCGCTGGATCGATTCCCGCTCATCTTCTTTTTTGTCAAGACTGGTCATATTCTTTCATATATATATTACAATTCAAAGGTAATATAACGAAGAAATACGTGTATTTGCATGAACTTTAATTGAATTTCCAATGTTATTTGGCAATTTATTAATTTTTATTATTACAAAAAATATTATATTTATAAATATCGACAAGTAAACGACCAAACGCATAAAGTTTTCCTGAAAATGTATGCCTCGTACCTGAAATCGGGTAAGGTACCCGGAACTGTTTTTAGACCTGCAGACACAGGTTTGAAAGGATAAGGGGAGGGCCAAGCATGGAAAGCCCAAGTCAAACATTGATAAATAAAGGTGCGAATAACTTGATTCAATAATACAATGAGTTACAATATGTCAATATGTCGTTTACTTGTCGATAGCTATAAATATAATATTTTTTATAATAATAAAAATTAATAAATAGCCAAATAACATTGGAAATTCAATTAAAGTTCATGCAAATACACGTATTTCTTCGTTATATTACCTTTGAATTGTAATATATATATGAAAGAATATGACCAGTCTTGACAAAAAAGAAGATGAGCGGGAATCGATCCAGCGAACCAGTGATTACAGAGCTTGAACGCTAACCACTCTACCGCCACCATCTCGTGCTTATAGTCGCAACGCACCGGTACATATTCGACGCGTCAAACTTCTCTTGCGATTTTCTCGAAAACGCCTAAGTAGTACGCCTTACTACTTGCTCATTATGTTGTCCTAATGGACTACTATAAGTGTACAAAGTTTGAAGATAATCCGTGATCCGAACGTCGTGGCCTCCCCTTGTTAGTTGTGTAACTTTAGTCTTCACCTTTGCACAAACAATCAAGATGGCATATGTTTTAAATATAAAATTGGTGCTTACTTTCTAGTTTAATGACTTCAATGACCTGGAGCGAGATTTCATGCAACTGTGCAAAAATGCCCAGACATACAATGAAGAGGCTTCCCTTATTCATGAGGACTCGATAGTGTTGCAATCAGTATTTACAAATGCTCGACAAAGGTTGGAGCAGGACGGAGAGTCTGAAGAGGAAGACAAGACAGCAGGTCAGACTTATCTCCCACTTACTGTAATATAGAGTTCTAGAGTTCATTAAAATATATATACTGGCATGGTAAAAGATTTTTTCTTTCAAGAATGGTTCAAATTAATGAGTTAGATGCAACATTATCATTAATATGGCTTTATTGAACATTTTGTGGTTAAAATTAGGGAGTGGTTGTTTCTAGAGATGGGTTGAATCACAATCTCAAATTTAAAATTGAATATAGAATAGGGATGAGCCCCTCAAATTCTTGGGGATATTTGAAATTGGAGGATTTGAAAAAATTTCTGATTCAAGACTCAAACCCTTAAAAAAAATTATAATAATAATTCTCAAAGTGGAATTTGTTTTAGAGCTCTAATACTGCTTATTGGGGGTTGAGAACAACTTATAATCATAGTATGAACTAAACAACCAGGCCCCAGACCAGTAATTTAACACTTAACTGAATGTATGAATGTTATAATGAATGGCTTATATATGAAAGAATGTAAACATTTAGCTAGGTAATATTTGTAATTTTATTTTTTACTATTATATTAAATTTCTATTTCCTCATGTTCATAGCTATTTCCAGATTCAGATTTTATATGTGAAAGTAAATTTGGGATTCTTATTCGAGATTAAAATTTGTAAAATAGTGAATTCAAACTAACTTTAATTTAAAAAAAAAAGTTGTTTAAGACTTAGTACCACTGAGAGATGCTATTTTGTTTACCACTTTTTATTACCCTACTGGACTATGGCAGTATGCCTATAGGCTATATAGGTTGATCATGGCCATTTAGATTCTGATGTTTCCTGTTTTCTTGATTAAAGAAAAAAAAAAGGTTTAGGCATGGATTCTGCATTTGCATGGTCAAACTTCTGTCTTTACTCTTGGTAGATGGATAGAATGTTGTATTTATATTATATTGAATTATTAAATCAACTTTTATTGTTTATACAACCAAATCCAGGCACCACTCTGGGCTGAAACTTGAATAACCTTCTGTTTTTTTCTTCCATTCAGTAATTTCTATGTAAACAATAATAACAGATAGTTTAATTTAATAATTTAACAATTAAATATATAATAAATACAAAATATTTTATCCATCTACTAAGTGCAAAAACAAAAGTTTGAACGGGCAACTGCAGAATCCAAGCCCAAACCTTTTTTTCACTAAGAAACAGCCAACAACATAATCTATGTGACCATGATCAACTTCTAACCATAGTCCTATTAATTAAATATATGGTATCTTAAGTTTTCATACAAACTATTCTTGGCTGGACAATTAAATTTCAAAGAATTAAGAGAATAAGAATTGAATCTTTAATCAGGTGGAGTTCCATGAAAAAATTAATGTTTAGGTATTATGGATTTATAAAATATTGATGCTATTTAATAAATATACTTAATCATCAAAAATAACCAAAAAATGACTTATAAAATACACCTTTCTACAACTAGTGGATCATAAAACAGAGTGTATACTTAGTTATGAGCATTGAAAATGATGAAAAAAATATAAACAAATCTTCCTAATCTGGGCCCTAGTTATAATAAATTGAATTTAAAAAAAAACTTAACCTTTTGCCATTATTTCTATTTGTTCATTATATTTATACTTCCTCTCATGTTCATTATATTTTCCAAAGTTCTGATTCAAATTCGAGATTTGTGGGCAAAATAAAGGTTTGGATTTGTAAAATAGCGGATCTGACCCAACTCTAGTTATTATTGACTAAAACTAGGTGGTAAGTCGCGTATCCCTGGAGAAAAACCTACCACAGTTCAGGAAACATTCATGTAGACTATAATATTGATAGTAAATTAAAAACTTACTCTAGTTTGGTATGATACTTTTATTTGTAGTGGAAGGTGGGGACGAGGAGGTCGCCTCGGATGCAGACTCTTCTGTGAAAATGAAGATCAAACTTAAAGGTCGAAAGTCTGAAGGTCGGAGTGGACCTGGTCGTCGTAAGAGGTCCTCCAGGAAGTACATAAGTGAAGATGAAGAGGATGATGAGCCAATCGCAGGAAACCAGTAATTTCCTTCTCACAGCTTATATATAGCAGCAGTAGTATTAGGTCTATGAGACTTCTTCATAACAATTACATATGAAGTAATAATTTGGATAAATATATTTGTTATATACCCTTCCCTTGAAACTGACTCAAATGTAATGTAATTTTAGCCTTTATAAAATAATGTGTTAGTTTATGTGTGTTTTATAGCTTCATCAAATAAGAATCACATAAATTTTTCAAGTACGTTTAATAGGTACTCGAATTTGGAATCAAGATCTTAATGAAAACTCAACTTTTACAAAGAACACTTGTAGGTTCTTTATTTAAAGTAGTTTATATTATATTAATGTTATCATTAATTTTGAACAAAAATATTTACATCACTTGTAGATGAAAATGACAAACTTTAAAAAAAAATACTGAAAATATAAATATTTTTTATGTTTGTTTACAGAATAATTTTCTATTCCACTGTAAAATTTAATTCAAAATTAAACTATACTACAGTATTAGGTACTAGTATACTTTTGTTTCAAATTTTAAAACTAAATTCTGCACCTTTCCTACCTGTGTATCTAATTTGTCAAAATTATTTTGGCCAAGTGTACTGTTTTAAATGATCGATTTTTGTTAGTCTTTATTCAAAAGAATTACCTAAATATGCTCAGCCATGTTCATGATTGTTGAGGCATTGTTCTTTTGACGATGTCCAACCAACTCGAAAACACTTTGGTTTGAATCTCTTTTGGGTCAAAGATTTTTATCTTTACTTGGTGCAAAAGCAGCAACAACCCTTGTAATCCTAAGTATACAGTAAAAACAATCCCTTTCTCTAATATCGCAACTGTTGGGGGTGGTGATTAAAGTTTTTTATCTAAGCCATTATGTTTTCCACTACCGACTAGCTAGGTATTTTGTAACTTCATAATCCTTATAATCTGAGACTAGGACATGTACAACATCCAGTGCCCAGCTGTTAATTCATCATCGTAAAAGGGTAAACCCACTTTCACCAAAGATACATTTTTCGACCAAGCCGGGAATCGAACCTGGAACCCTTAGCTCAGTAGATAGACTTGCTACCGACCGAGCTAAGTTGTCGGACACATCTATTTACTAAGAATTTTTATATTTAAAATCTTGTTCTTATAACGCATTCAGGTAACTTTATATTAAGTGCTGCATTGCAAAATATTTCAATATTATTCTTGCTATATTATTATAATTATTAGCACCGCGTCTTACTACCCGTTCGGGCTATACGCACTTACGCTAATGTGTAATGGTAGGGTGATTGTGAGATGAAATGGAGGACCTACAGTTTAACGTGGAATCCGAAACACGGTGGAGGCCTGGCATTCCCCACATTCACAAGATGTCTTGTCAGAGGTGAAGGAAGGGTTTGGTAATCAGATAAATCTGTGCTATTCTTTCTATAGTTCATGAAATACATAATTTTGAAGTTAGTTGTAGAAAATCTGCACTTTTAGAGATGGCCGCCTGGGGACACAGGTGACACTATCAATTTGGACACAATGGGTTAGACACCTACCAAATTTTGTTCCATATTGGCTTTTGTATAGTGGGACCAAGAAAGGAAGAATCTTCTTGCGCACACAACTAGCAGATAAGTTTTTTTTCCGGTAACTATCCTGCTATAGCTACTTGTCCACATAAGACTGGAATGCTATTCTGATGATGCTTGTTTATTGGTTCGTCTCTATATTATTTTATGTAACAAATTTCTTAAGATTTAATGATGGTTGGAATGTATCGCCTACCTATGAAAAGTGTGTGGTAGGGTGATATTTGTTTGGAATCAGAAGATTTTTAATTTACATTACCTTTCATCTACATCGCTAGTAGCTTGCAGATCAAATGATAACCAAATCCAGACATTATCGCAATTTACACTCTATTTTCCTACTTTCCATGCACGCTGAATACATTCCGCAACTAACCCATCACAAATGCTTGCCAGAAAAAATACTGACATGCAGATTCAGAAACCTCCCCCACATTGACAACCATAGGGTCAACCCCATACTATAGTTTAGTCAGTTTTCATCTCATCTGAGATTAAGTAAGGATAGTTTGTGCCTCAAAAAAGAAAATTTGAAAAGTGATGTTTTTTCTTTCAAATATTCTTTTAAGTGAACAGGTTTTATTCTGCTATACTCCTTTTAGTAAAATTAACTCCCTATTTGGGACTTCCTTTATATTCTAATCGGTAATAATTAATAATAAAATGGATTATTGCCTAATGGCTAATGATAAGACAGTTTAGAAACTACTACAATAATGTAAAGTGACAGTGAAGGAAGTCAACTGGAAATAATAGTTTGGTCATACCTAGACCTAAATAAGCACACTTATCTCTTCATTTCATTTCTTATTACACTTTTACACTTCCCAGTTCAAATCTTCACAGTTGTAGATTGTTTTGAATTTTCGGAAATGTTTTATTTTCACTTGAATAGACATATTTAAATTACAAAGAAAGAAACTCATATATGGATTTTCATATCTTTATGTTTTGTGCATTTTTAATACCTCTCTTAAAGTGAAAAGAGAACATTTCCAAAAATTCAAAACAATCTGCAACTGTGGACATTTGAAGAAGTGTAAAAGTCTAATAAGAAATGAAAGAGAAGTGTGTTTGTCCCTAACTAGGCTTAACCTAAATATCATTTCAAGTTGGCTTCCTTGACTGTCACTTAAATTTACATAATTGTACAGTTTGTCTAATATTAGAGATATTTGTAATTGTGGAGTGTTGTATTTTCACTTACTCTGTAGACTTCACATATTCATTCTTCCCCAAATTGCATGACAAATATAAAATTTAAGTTCACCTTCATTTTACTATTAGTACAAACACTATTTTAATGTTAAAATCAAGCCCACTTTTAATAAACAAAATTTGAATTCCTTTTAAAATTCTTTACTCTCAAATATGGATGTTAACAAATTCAATTTTTTACTTTTTAAAAAAAATTCTGAATTTGTATTTTGCAAACTTTTTTTGTGTTATATTAACTTACTAGTAACTCCACAGTATGGGGTAACCTTGCGGTCTAGGGGTAAGATGTCAGACTTCTGTGCTGGGGTCCAGGGTTCAATCCTCGGTCGCGGCGCAGATTTATCTGACTGCTAAACCCTTCCTTCACTTCTGACAAGATGTGTACTAATCACAACTTGTGAATGTGTGGAATGCCAGGTCTCGACCTTGGTTTGGATACCACATTAAACTGTAGGTCCTCCATTTCATCTCACAATCACCCTACCATTACACATCAGCGTAAGAGTGTATAACCCATAAGGTTAGTAAGATATGGTGCTAATAATATAATAATAATAATCCACAATTATTAAAGCTTTAATTTATTACAAGAAAAAGAGAACTAAGATAGAGTGCACTAGCATTAGTATGATGAACCTGAGAAAACCAAATGGCTAAATCACACACGAAGAAACACACCGGATGCATCCAGTCACGGTTTGACCCCAAGCTCCCCAACAAAAACTTATGCGTCAAACTGTATGAGCACAATTGCAACCTGTTTCGGTGTCAGCATGCTCTAATGGGCTACTCTCGCAGTATATTAGACTGCTGATGATTTAAAGATCGAGGTTCGAATCTCGGTCAGGTTTACTGAGGATGGTTTTAAAAAATTGTTTTCCTCACAAATGTGGGTACATTTCCTCTAAATATAACCATCCTAATCCTTTAATCCTTAAAAACATTAGCATTATTAATACATAAGTGTATAACCTGAATGGGTAATAAGATGTGGTGCTAAACACAACAACCATTGCAGGTATTAACATAGTACAAATGATGAGTTTTGAATAAAAATACTATAACTCTCCCAGAGCGAAGATAGAAGAGTTTTCAAGGAAATAAACTATAATTCATTCATGACATAAGTTTGCTTGGGTGACAGCTCAAAACGTTACTAGAAATAGTCCCTAATATATCCCTACCCCAACAGCTGACATCTATCACTTTGGATCACTGTAATAAAAACAAATGGTAATGTATGAATGTGATAGTTAACAACAGTAATTTTGGCCATAATTGTTTATATATTTATTTGAGGTCGGACACAAAGCTTATTTATTGTTTTATTCCACTTTAAAAAAAATATTATTCACAGCACTTCCACAAAAGGACTAACGAAAATAGCTTCAAAATGGCGACCAACAAATTTAAACCATGTGGTTGAACATGATCGAAACAAGTTTTTTACAATGATGCACCCACACAGTGGATAAGAATATTTTATTCAGTTAAATATTTTTAAATACAATAAAATAATTTATTATGTATAAAAAAATACAAGTATATTCTCTTTCCAAGTAAATATGATGCCTAAATTAAAAGATATTGATATATGCACTATATTACACATAGTCAATAATGTTCTAAAATGAAGAATAAGTACTTTTAATAATGTTTAAAATATTGTTTCAAGTTGGATAAAAAGAAATTATTAAAAGTAATGCAATAGTATGAGAAAACTTTAAGTTTATGTTATTTTAAATGTAAAATATATCAGGCAATTAAAAAACTTAACACTTTTAACAAAACAGTAATCTTTTACAAGTGTTGGCAACCCAAAACCTAAACATGTGATTTTTGAACTGTCATCCAAGTAAAAACCTATCGTGAACAGACTGCCCTTAGTTCTCTTGGAACAGGTTAAACTCACATTGTCCTAAATAATAGTCAAAAGTGAAACCAAAACATCAACTTCATTAATAAATAAACTTCTTTGATTACTAATAGTAAGCCCACACTTACATTTTAGTTTAAATTCACCAAATATTTTAAATACCCCTCTTATCAGCTACAAGTTTAATATTGGGAATTGATTAAAGAGGATTGGTGAAGTATCCCCATGGTACGTAAAAATTATTTCATACAAAGCCTGTAGTACTCTAAATTTCATTAGAAGTGGACTTGGCTGTATTTTATCCTAAATTATTGCTAATTTTGATTGTATAGATATTTTATTTGAATTTGTTTGTAGTAAAAATTAGAATAAGAGTATGTTGTAAGAGTGCAAGTCTGAAAAGTTATTTGTAAAATTGACTTTAGTGTATAACGTCTCTACTCTTTATTATGTGTCACAATTTATCTTAAAAACTCTTTAAATATAGGGTGTGGAGAGAAAATGAATCTCATAAATGATCATACTTCCTAAAGGATGAAAAAAATATTTTGGTGGATCCTCATAATTCTCAAGATATTTTGTACAATAGCAAATCTTAACTTTACTTTTATAATGAATATTTGAGCAGTCACAATACATTAAAAAGAATTCAAACAAAGTAAGATTTTTATTTATTTTTTCTAATCTTCTAACTATGACGATTTTTCTTTAACAACAAATTTTATCTTTTAATTCTTTATACCTTTATTTTCTCTGTAGTAATATCTTCAAGAAACATTTTGTACACTGTAAGAACAAATCATTACATGCCTTAGCAATGTGCTGAAATGTTAACTGAAATTAAATATGACTTTATGCAATAACTTATATATGAAAGAGAGAAATAATTTTTTCCTTCCTCTATTTCCTCTATCTAAAAATTGAAAAGATTTTATTCTGAATGAGTTGTTTTTTTCAATATATTTATACCAAATACACTTTATCTTAGTGTCATGTTTAAAGAGACACACACTTTTCTGTTTACCTTTCTATAATGATTGATAAATATTATTATAGGTTCTTGATGAATAATAATCAATATACTTGGTACTTCTCTTAAAAGGAAACCTCTTTTCACTTTTTGAAGTATTTTGTTGTACTCTCTATTTGAATTTTGGCTTAATTTTTTTTGCATACTGCTCATGCAGGCTATATGCAGCTTTTATTTGTTTAGTGACAATTTCTTCATTAAATTTACACTAATCGATTTATTTTTTTTTCTTTACTTTTACAAATTTTCATTATTCTAATTATCTGTATGAGATAAAGGTCCCCAAGCAAAATTTAATATGAAAGGATTGTAAAAAAAATGAAGCACAAATAATGAACAGTGAGGGAAAGATGCCACTAAATATTGAAGGGATTGAATATATATTTTAATGTTTTAACTTTTATTTTGACTTTGTTTATTTAATTACTCGTTATTCTAACTAAAATATTCATGTTCACTTAATGAATTTACCTGTAGTAAATTTCTGTTTCGAACCAATATTTTTGTAACATAATTATATAAATAGTGGGAATCCACTAAAACAATTTTTATATTTAAATCTTATTTTCACATAGTATTCAACTAATGTTTTGTTAATGTTTAATTGATTAACATGAATTTCTCTTAAGCTTGTTTAATGTTGATGAAATATCTTGAGAAACAAAGTGTTTATAAAGTTGTAGTGGTGTATATACTATGTGTACAGTGCCTACATTCTCTTTCACAATATAAGAAAAGAAGGAAAGAGTCAATACCTGAAATAATTATGAAAGACATTTGTGGCTATTTGTAAGAACAACTCCACTTTGATTTTAATTTGTGGAATATTCTTCAGTATTTGTAACCTGTGTATTATATTTGGCTTTTCCTTGAATAAATATCACTATTATTAATTTTGAACTTTTTAATATTGTTAATGTGTACAGTTTTATCATAAGCCTAAAATGTTTACAAAAATAATCCATTAAAGTTATTTATAGCACTGTCGAACCCACTTCTGCCAGAGAGCCATACAGCAATACCACTCTGACACTAATTAGATTATTTGTGAATATATAATTAGATTATTTGTAATTATTTTATTTATTTTCCATTGCGAATTACTAATGCTAATGCCATGAGATTAAACTTTTTTAGTTATAATTTTATAGAGTGAGTGAGAAAGTTGTGGAAAAAAAACCCCGGACATAATTGAAATAAAAATTACTGAATTAATGTTTTTATTTTGGCAATTATAGTATGTAATAAATAGTATTTAATTTCACAATAACAATGTGTGCCTGCTTATATTATTTTGCATTGAAACAAAATTAGATCTGATCAAACTAATTTAATTCTCTGTTGGTTTTTTTTTTGCATCGTGTCTTACTACCCATCCAGGAAGGCTGCATATTTACACTAATGGGGTAGGGATGGGGAAAGTATAATTTAGAGGGTATATACCCACAGTTCTATGGAGACAGGTAGGGAAACGTTAAACCTGCCTCAATACAGCTTACTAGGATTCAAACTGTAACCTCTCCATCACTGGCAATTCAGTCTATTGTGAAAGGGACACTTTGGACTATGCAACCAGTGGTATATTTATCACATTAGTTCACTGATAGAACAATCAAGTATTGTATTTGTATTGTGTCGTTTTTTTAAGTCTTGTAGGAACACAATAGTTATAGGAGTTGAATTTTAAAGCTATTTGTAATTTCACTATTATTTATCAAATGAAATTGATCGCACTGCTCTTACCAGAGGTGTCTCCATCACTGTAACAACCATATTGTGTTAATTTCCCTATTTGTTCCTTTTTCTTTTAGCTGCTTCCATGTGTATATAAATATTATGTACGTCTAAAAGATAAATAGGTTTTCCTTGAGCTATTTACTATAATTATTCAGTATCAACTCACACAATCCTTATAATGTAGCCTCAATATTTAAAAAAATTGAAGTAGTTTAAATAACTTCACTGTCACCATTGTAGACTGTTGTGTATTTGGGAATAAACAATGTCAATAGAAATTTAAGAAATGGTCTACATTATGTACCTTGGATGAATTTCATACACTATAATAATACCTTTATTTGTGGCAGTACTTTGATGTTCAAATACGAGAGATAGAATTAAAATATATATATAGCTCATAGGCTGTCCCAAAATTCTCCGATTAACTTGCCTTTAATTTGAGAATTTAAAAAAATAACTAAGATGTGGAGTAGTAATATCTGTTATTTCTGTTATTGTATTGGATGTTCTTTGAATAAATAAAGATAAAAAGTAGCTCAGAGTTTTTTTTAACATGGCTGGACTATACTTCCCCCTCCCCTCATAGAGATGATCTCTTGATTTTAAAGTTCAGAGCAAGCTTATGCTGTTACTGTGTAAAAAGTTAAGTCAATTGTAATAATATTAGTGAAGGCCAGTGGTTAGCGTGATATTTCAAGCTCTAGGTTGTAAGAGAAATATAAAAAACTAACTAATGATTAGTAACAAGAGCAATCTAGTTTATCCGATACCTTAGCTGAATCGTTAGTGTGTTTTGTCTACTGTGCAAAGTGTCTCGGGTTCTATTTCCAGCATGGCCAAAAAATTTATTATTGGTGAAATGTGGTTTTACTCTTTCACAGTGATGAATTAACGGCCAGGGACTGGATGTTGTGCCTGTCTAGTCTTGAGTTAGATTATTAAGCATATGAAGCTATGATAGGCCTAGCCAGCCGGTGGTGGAAAATATAGGGCTTGAATAAAAAACTGACTGGCCCAGGCCAGAGTATTGGATGTAAAAGCTCAATGTTTCCAAATCGGTGGTGTGCAGACTAGAACTGGTCTTTAAGCTGGTTGCCACCAGTATTCAAAAAAATTCATTCTTGATTGTAGTTATACTTGTATATTAAGAAATGTGAATGAGAATCACTTCTTTTTGCAAAGAACCAATTCTTGTTTATAAATAATTCATGTTAAATTCTACTATGGCATATTTGTGGAAGAATCCAGTAAACCCTATCTCTTCAGTTATGTTAACTAAGTTAATTTTTGTGTGTGAAAAGGGGTCCCCAAAATTAAATTTCCTCACCCCCCCATCCCCCCTGAATCCATTGTGTGGCCCTGTTTGTGTCACTATGTCTGTAAACAAGAAGGAAGTTCTAGATCAAAAAGATGGGGTGTAAAAATATTGACTTACTATTTAGCTGTGAGGTAGTGACATTAATTTGGCAATCCCCCTCACGTTCTTTGACCTGGCAATAAGCACGGACATAGCGAAGTATCCAAGATCTACGCTCATATTTACATCCACACCATGCAATCCTTTGATACAGAATATTTAGGTTTATTCAAGTCTCTTTTTCTTAACTTTAAAAAACGTTCTTTTTAATTGTCTAATTGTTAATGAATATTTTTCACTATTAAGTTTAATTTTTTACTTTTCTGAAGGCCGGTACACACAGAACGCTAAGCTAATATTTGCTCTTCTAACTGTTTAGAAAAATAGCCGACCATAAATTTAAATGTATTGCATGTATTTATTTAAATGTGTTGGCTAACACAGAACGCTAAGCTTTGTCCTGCTACGCCATGCTAGGCTTTTTCAGATTGCTGGCCAGGCCATTTTTTCAGTTTGTTTCATGTGTATTTAAGTAATATTTTATTTAGGTTTTTATATTAAAATGGAAGAGTTGATTGAACATGTCAAACCTCCACCTCTTAAATAGACTTCATCTTCCAAAACAAGTGCTAACAGCAGTAACTTCTCTTCCTCCGTACTATCATCTGATCTCAAGATATTTAAAAAAATGCTAACATAACTAAACTTCACTGGAGCAGACCAGAAAGAAACAACATTGAATTCAGAAAGAAAAAGGGGACCATTGCTTAGCTTAGCGTTCTGTTTATACTGGCCTTAAGAGATTCATCTTAGAGGAAAGCCCCGGGCCCTTCCCTTTTTGCTCTCACTGTTAAGATGGCTCTGATCTAAGAGGCTAACTTTAATGAAGTGTTAAAGAAACTACCCTCAACCTCCCAATAGTTACACAGCTTGAATGTCTGGTTCACAGTGTTTTGACCTCAAACAAGACAGGTCTTACCAGCACTCAAAAACTGCCCAGCAACTCTGAAACCGAATGTATTTTCTCTCCAAATGGTAGTTTCATATCCAGTAAACCCATTATTCCCCCCACTGACCAATCGTAGCTACAAACAGCTACATTACCAGCTGTAGACTCCGCTTGGACTAAAAGATAGACAGCTTGTCTTGCCTGGTTCCACTAGAGTGTGGTAAAAATCAACGAGAAGAATGAAGGCCACATACAATGCCCTGGAAGGCATCTATCCCGTCTCAAATAATATTTGGGGAAGTACACTGATAGTTAACTGAAGAAATAGTGGACAAACAAATGAACAAATACATAATGCATGTAGTCGACATACCGAGTCATAACCACTTCTTAACTTTCTCTGTAACATACTAATTGCAAGCTACAGTCCAATTTTCATATGAAAGACTCTTTAGAAAATATAAAAATATTTTACTATATTTGTAGTATTATTTTATAGGTAATGATAATATCTATTGAAAGTGACAGCTTCACATCACATGACTTGATGTATGAATACATGAAAGTAGGTGGTGTAGCTTTTGTAGCTGTTAGATAAAAATTATTCCTATAATAATTGGACTGTAGCTTACTCACTGTTAAAACAGTACAGTACAATACAGCCCTACAAAACTCACAAAATTAGTCGGCAATTTAAATATCTGAATAATTAACAGGGATACATTATGTTAAGTACCCAACAGTTGGTCGGAAATCATTCCTATTTAATAAAATGATAGGGCCTAATTTCAGGAGACAGTATCATTTCCCAAATTAAAACAAATATGTCTTCAAAATAAAACAAGAACAGACTTATATCTTACTATTTAAAAACTAGATTTTTTTTTTAACATCCCAACTCACTTTAATTATTTGTTGTGCAATTAAGTTTTGAAAAGGAAGCTTTAAAGTTCTGATCTACATATTGCCAAGGTTTCAACAATAGCACAACCCAAATGGGGAATATTATGATGTTGATTTGTTGGTGCTATGTCGTAAAGGAGTGTTATTTTCAAGAAATTTCTTTGACATGTCGACATTTTATGTGTTTACCGTGTTAATCTATTTAACATTTTGGGCTCAAAGATTGGGCTGGATTAATGCCACATTGTTGTTGTTTCCCTCACAGGTTAAAGCTGTCTGAAACAATTTTATCAGAAGCCAAAATACATTAAATAACTGTTGTCAATTGTCTATGAGAATGGGTATCTAAATCCCTTTATTTCAAAAATAATATTTTATTCTAATAAGTGTGTCCCCTTAATTATAGTGATTTGTTAAAAAGTGAAAAGAATAAATTAATTTAGCTTTACCTGATTCGGTGGCCGCATTGTCTAAGGCGTCACACTCGTTTTAGACTAAACTTCCGAAGACAGGGAGATCGGGGTTAGAATCGAATCCCGGTTTGGTGTACTGAGGGTAGTTTTTCCAAAATGGTTTTCCACTCTCGCTTCACGTAGATGCGGGTACACTTCCTCTGAATTCAACCTTCTTCATCTAAAACTCAATAGCTTAATTAGTACATATGTGTATAACCTATTGACTGAACATTTATTATAATCGTTATATTATAAAGGAGATTATATATTTAAGAGCAGTAAAACATTAGGCTTCCTGTGTACTTAGCTTATCGTTCATATCAACCAGCTAACGTAAGTTCTTTGTCGACGTGATTTCTATGCAGGTAAACTTGTTTGAATCACTATGTCTTTAAATTCGTTGGGATACTCTTCTTTTGGTGCAACCCTCAATTTCTCTTCCTCGTAATTGTCAAAATTCGAGGTGTCTATCGGGTCACTTATTCGCGGAACATAGCTGGGCTTGAATTTTTTATTAAGGACACTGTCCCAATCAACCTCTTTAAACCATTCATGGCCCTTGATATCTTTGCTACCGTCTTTCAAATTTCCAAACCTTTTACTCCGATCAACCTGCAAGATTTTACCCAACAAACCCCGCAAACTACGGGTAAAGTGTGACGGGCAATTAAATCTTCCACTCACTATTTTCTCGTACACTCTCATAGGATCTCGAGCGAAAAATGGAGGGAAACCCGCGCACATTTCAAATATGAGGACGCCTAGAGCCCACCAGTCCACAGACTTGTTGTAACCTTGACTAAGAATGATTTCTGGTGCCAGGTACTCAGGAGTGCCACATAAAGTATATGTTCTGGAACTGTCGACTTTCTTACAAAATCCTAGATCTGTCATTTTGATATATCCCACATGGTCGATCAAAATGTTCTCCGGTTTCAAATCGCGGTAAATAAGTCCCAAGTAATGAAGATATTCGAATGCCATTATCACTTGTGAGGCATAGAACTTTGACAGGCGTTCATCAAATTTCTTCAAGGTCCTTAAGTGAGAGAACATTTCACCTCCATTGACGAAACGCAACACGAGAAAGATATAAACATTATCTTTGAAATAAAACTCAAGCCCAACAATAAACTCAAATTTAACACACTCTAAAACTTTAATTTCACTTATCGTGTGAGTTACTTGTTTCATTTTTACTATGTGTGCTTTCTCCATGATTTTTATGGCGTAAGGAGTTTTAGTTTTATTGTGTTCTGCAAACACAACTCTTCCAAAAGAACCAGTTCCCAACGTATTTTTGAGGATGAAATCTTTGAACGCAGCATTAGGAACAATTTTTTCCGTCCACTTTTTATCAAAATCTGATTTTGCTTTCTCAAGTATCGTTTCAAATGCTGTGTAGTGTTTTGCAAGTTTTCCCTCCATTCTTTAGTACCATTGTACTTTCTAACTCTTCAAATTGATTAACTCACTATGTAAGATAACATAACTCAAATATGATTAATTAGCCTATACTGTTTAAACATATTATAATCTTAGTAATCAACGTAAACATTGAACCTACATTTAAATATAGCGCCATTTTGTAGTCCTTAACAGGGAAGTCTTAGACCACTTAAAACATTCCGACTTGGAAACTGAATATTTTGTTAAAAAGCTAAGCATGTTATTTGAGGTGTTCTGTTTCATAGAAATACTATATAAATTATTATCTCTTTGTTTATAAACGTAATCAGATACAATGTAGGTTATAGAAGCCATTATGGCTTGAATTTTATGTTCTAAATTTACTTTCTGTTATACTGATCAACAATAGATAAGCCTTGTATGTGTGGATTAGTATTCTATTTTAAAATATCTTTTGGCTTATTTATTACTAAATTAATACTTTAGAGCAGTTGTCACTAGCTCGGAAAAAACCTTTGTTTTAAAAATATTATTTTAACTTTGTTCGTGATTTTTCTCACAATAACGTATTAATTATATTGAGTTGAAGCATCTAATTGTTCCAAAAAGACTCCTCATTATACAGAATATTGACCACAATTACGCGCAAAATTTCAATAGTCCCCGTGCGTCCGTTGAAAGACGGGAATTTTTCTGATTTCGTCCTCAAGATTTGTCCCGTGTAGTTTCAATGGTTTGCCGTCAAATTGTTTGGAAGTAAAAGAGAAGTAAGCTGCAGTGTGTAAGCGAGGCAATGCAAGTTACGACTTTTGTTTGACTCGAAGAAAGACGGCCCCGAACTCCCCGAGGGATGTAATGTGAGGAGTGTTGCTAACCTAACGATTTTGTTGAAATACGACCTAGAATGATTTAGTGTGAAAAACATCACTGTAGTCCCCACCAATGCCGTCTATGCATATTATAGCTTGCGCAGTACCTGTCATGTCAGTGAATTGGGATAGCATCATAATGATAAACATAACGACCCGTATCCAGTGACCAGGTGGCCCGAGAAGTTAGGCACGTATAGCAGATGGCCGCCGTTAACGGGAAGGCTATATTCAAATCTCGGTCGGGACCACTGGGACTAAATTTTTACATATGGGATCAACCACTATGGCTTTTTCATCTTCTCTTGACTTAAAAGTGGGTGCACTTCTTCTAAGTTATCCTCCTCGCCCTTATCCCTAGGATTAGGCCATTAATGCCCCTTGTGTAAGTAAACTACAGTATCTGAAAATATAAAAACTATATTAAAAAATAAATCAAAAACAAATAAGGATATCGCATTTTTATAATCTTTTAACGAAATACTGACAAGAATACATCAGTAAAGTGCAAAAGTAACTTTTCTTGTATGATGAATGTATATATCGATATGAATCTATATTACAATATAATATAATTATATCTCACCTTGTTTGAACACTAATACGGGTTAGTGCATGTGTAGATAGCTACCATCAACCAATGAACTTTGTGTTCCTTCCATTAAACTTAAATGGTTTCAATACAACCAACAAGCTGTCTAATAAATATGATACAAACATTGTCAAATTTTACCCGCTTTGGTGTTCTATTGATCTAATACGTCACTCTCGAAATAAACTAGACTGCCAATGACGGAAAAACTGGGTGGGATTCGAATCCCGGTAAAATATTTCCTAAATATTTATTTACCATTCTCCATCCACGCAAATGCGGGTATACCTCCACTGAATTCAACCTTACCCATCCCTAACACATTAGCGTAATTAGTACACGTATAGCCCAAACGGGAAGTGAGACGCGGTGCTGAGTTATATAAATAATAGTTACATATTTTTAACTGGTTACATTCCCATGATAAACGAGCCAGCCGGTGCTCAAACCCGGTTCCACATAATTAGAGTCGAGGACGTTCCTCCCCCCTCACCACGCATACCTCCGCTGCTACGAGTAATATTTCATGAACGCGCGAGGTAGAGTTTATCAGATAGCAAGAAATAATTAACTACCTTTATTGTTTTGATAAGAGAGCGATGAATGGGAGATCATAATGAAGAACTGTTAGAAGTTACACAATAACTCTCGGTTATATTTCGAAATGAATATCACGAGTATGACGGATTGTTGGGCACGTCATTGTTTCAAGTAATGCTGCAAGGATCAATCAATTAATAAATCAATCGAACAAGACTGATTTCATCCACAGCGGATGGTTACATAAATATATTATCTTTTTTTTTTCTAGCACCGAGTTTCAGGTTATACGCTTACTAATTTATTTTTAGAGGAAATGTAACCATATTTGCATAGAAGGAGAGTGGAAAACCATTTAGGGACAACTATCTTCAGTGTACCCGACCAGAATTCTAGCCCCGATCTTCCCATCCTCGGCAATCAAGTTTATCGCAAAAGTGACGCCTTAGACCATGCGACCACTGAAGTAGGTATCTTCTTCAACCAAGGTTGGTTTGATGTGATTCCTATACGTCCGGCGCTGGGCATGCACTCAGTCCTTCGGCTGGTTAGTGCTGCTTGCACCATCTGGTATGAATCCCATGCACTAGGGGAGTTCAGGAAGTGTGGGGGTTTCCCGTTGTCTTCCACACTGAATTTCTATGAGCAAGCGTTAAAGGTCTTACCAATTTTTCTCAGAAAGGAATTTTAATATACCTTCCAGGACTCATTTACATGCCACGATTGACATGGGACCGATATAGCTTTACCTCCCCTCCGAAGGATTTGGAGACGGGAAACCTTAAGCCTTTATTAGAACACAGTGGAATTTAAACCAATACGAATGGTTTTTTTTAATCAACCAATTTTGAAAACAACTATTTTCAAATAAAGAAACAATTTTCCTGATATAAGTGAAGAATGCAAAAAAACGCACACACTATGATGGTTTTAGTGAGGGGTAAAGAGGAGTCACCATCCCCCCTCCCCCTTCTCAGCGTAGAAAATAATCAAAAATATTGAGACTAATACCTTAATGTTGTAAAGAATGACTAACTAAAGCTTTGTCTAGTAAAAGTATGGACGATTGTCGTGGCACATATCGCCAAGGGCGGGCTGTGATTGGCTCATGTGACTCCCATGCTTGCCACTGACCTCTGGCAGCAAGCAGGCTATTGGGGAGAATCGATGTTTAATAAGGGATGTGAAAAAAGTATCGATACTTTACTAATATTGATATTTTCCTTTCGATACTAGTAATTTTTTTACTCGAGACTTTTTTTCCTATATTTGTACTCATACTCCGGTATCGGATCGGTATCGAGTGAAACAACTTTTTCGTTATCTTCACTCATGCTGTGATTAAATGTTTACTAGGGTGGATGGTGGAGGAAGAATAAACTACATTATTTCTCAACTGTCACTAATTTTCTACATGACAAGCAAGAAGTAACTCTAGCATTCAATTTCTTTTAACTCATTATAATTCATAGCTGTTCTTTCATCTTTGTTTACCGATACAGCCTGATGCCTGACCATGTGACCAGTATACCACTACGCCTTCCTTAAATTAAATTATTATTATTGGATAAAAAAACATTTTTACAGATTAAAATGTCGATACCAATACTTACTGTTATCGATACTTTTCTTTCGATACAAGTACGATATCGATATTTTTCATCTGATATTTTTAATGAGTACAATATTGATATTCTTCTTTCGGTGCAACATCCCTAGGTCTAATGATACATTTTCATTTTATTTTTAAAATGTCTACTTTACTTTAGAATGTATCATACTGAAAAAGAAGGATGTAAGATTCCATTTAATACCTTCTGGACCAAAAAATGAGAAATAATAATAAGAATTTGGCTCAATCGAATATCAAGATTGAACTGGGAGCCGGGAAAAATACTCGGGGCTTTTTCGTTTAAGTTCTAACTTCTAACTTATTTTGATTTGGGTTTAGTGTAGGACCTACTTAATCATATAACGTGACTGTTTTAAGTGGACTATTTGTTTTATTTGTGTGTCGTGATAAGACACAAATAAATAAGTATTAAATTTAATTGGCTTGTACCAGAAAATCAATATTAAAATAAATAGCGGGTATAAAAATAAATATTTACTGCTCGATATTTATAATAATTATTTTTATAGTGAATATGTTTTGTTTCTTAGTTTATGTTCACTTTACTTGTAGAATTAAATAAATGATTAACGGTCACATCAAAAGTTGTAAAGACCACTTTTTGCTATGTCATTTATTCCGAAAGTGTATAGACATTTTTTGTTAATATTTTCATTTATTTTATGTCACTGCTCTCAATTCTCAATGCGGCAAAGTGAGCTCTTATGTATGATCAGTCAACAGTATATTATTTGCAAAGACTGTACTTTATGTTATGTTATTGATCATAACAATTGATCATAACAAGTGTTTTTTTTTCAGTTTTAATAGTAAAACATAATTTTGACCAAAATAAATAAAACGTTACTCTATTACAAAATAATTCAATTTTTTTCAGATGGTGACCTCAAATTTTTTTTAATATCTACTAAGGGTGTCCTGAAATTGTATAACTTTGCCTCTTCATTTAGAAAGTTTCTCATCTAATGTCGCTATGCTCATGATGGGTATTAAGGAACAGCTGTTGATATTACCGTCTGAATAAAATTAAACTCTATGTTTGTGGTAAATAAATATTTGACTTATTTTAGCCAAAATAAGTTTTGTAATAAAAACTGTCTTTTCTCGCGGCCCCCTCTATCTCAACTTAAAATGTACTTTTTGTTTTATCATTATCTCAATACTATGTTGTTTATCAAGAGAAGAATTTTTTAAATAACTAGAAATGTGTAATTTATTTAATTTATCGCGTACGCCCATCTATAATCAAACGAAAGCGGTGAATGAATCTCTTCCAACTTGATAATTGTAATGTATTATTTATATAGGCCTTTAGTGTTTACATGTTTTATAACACAAAACTCAATCTATACGCAAGCTTTTATGGTTAATTATATGAACTAGGCAATCAAAATGTTAGCTTAACTTAATCATTCTTACATATTTCTATTTCAAATAAGGTACCATTTAAACCATGCCAATGTTTTTGTTATAAGCCAAGCTGTGTGAAATTATATAGGGCTAGCAGAGCACATCTGACGGCCAATTATGATGGAAATACTTAATATTTGGAGTTTCAATTGAAATGGAAAATGTAAAGCTTAGTATAGTAACCAGAGTTTTAGGAAAAGGGCGTTCAATTATTTGTATTAAAACATTTATTTTTTCTATTAATTAATAACTAATAAACATTTTAGGCCCATGCACATTACATATTACTTTTATTGTGAACGAGCCTTTTTATTTGATGTCTTTTTGTATTAAAATTATAAATTTGTTAATCAAAATTGTGTTTTTTCCCCCTTATAATCCCTCTTTTTATTATTACAATTATTAGATAAAGCTATTTTTTATAAACTAGCAATATTTTTATTGGAATTGTTATTAAAATTATTTTAAATAAAAATCTTGATTTGTTAAAATTATTAAATTGATATTTGAAGAAGCTCTAAGAAAACCAATTGCCCCTTTCGACAACAGGGCCTGGATGATATTTCTGGTTCGAGAGAATTTGTATTATTATCTCGCATACTAGTTCGTACGCTAATAGCTTTATAGCGTTAAATAAGTAACAATAAGTTCTTGATTTAAAATTTTAAAGGATTCAAGATTGAACATAGTTTATTACCTGTGACGGGGAAGGTTCTGGAGTTAGAATCTCGGCTGGATGCACCGAGGAAGATTTTCCACGAGTGATATTTCTCGTGGGTTTTCCCACCCTCTTTCCACGCGAATTTAGGTGCCCCTCATAAAACTACCTTCCACATATTTATATTAAATTGTCAGTAGATCTTGTGTATAACTTAAATATATTGGATTGACATGAAATCTCCCCTGACCAGATCGAGCGCGTCAGATTACTCGCCAATCCAAATAACGAAGCTTGTTGAACCAGCGTCTGACCGTTTCCACTCTCTTTCTCTCTCTTTCTCTCCGGATCTTGATTGAGACTCCACGTTGTCGAAACAGAGCTGGCAATATAGAACTCTCTATTGGCACACATCCATTCTAACGACCGTCTCTTATTGCTGTGACGTCGGCTCAAACTTGCAATATCACACGCAATTCAAGATGGAGTCGGCCCAATCGTACTTTCAGACATGACACAAAAACAACACATTTTAGAATTAATTAATAACAAGTCTTATTGAATCGAACTATATCAGGTCAAAACAAATTTAAATTCAAATTCTGGAGAGTTTGAAAATATATTCAAATACCTGAGGAAGTAGATAGCTAATTTATCTAATGGAGGTCTGATAGAAAATGTTACTATAGCAGACCCCTCAACGCTTTCACTTTCTACGCCCTTGTAAAATACCGGTATTTAATTATTTTATTTTTTTAATCAAACGTTTAACATAATCTATGATTAATTATAGTATATAACCGCACACTTCTAGTGAACGCCAAAGCGTGGTTTTAAGGCACATATACACAAGAGTTATTACTTATTAGCAAACTCCAAAGCCTTTCTCGTCGTTTATGATAAAGATAGACCAACCTCGCCGGAATTCAAACCAAAACTCTCTCAGAGAGGAGGCCAACGTTTTAAGTCATAATCCTTAGTGATATTACCCACCATTTTGGTAGGAATAACTGTTTAAGGTAAGTACCTAAGCTATTAAAACAATTTTAATATATTCATACATCGAGTAATACGAGTATTATCTTCAGCTGTCACTTTTTATAGATATTATCAATACCTATGACGTAACCATATTAATATGGTGGAATATTATCGATGTTGACTGTAAAAAATATGTTTGTATTTTCTAAACTGTTCGTCCAACCAAAATCAGGCTATACATATTGTCGGTTCATAAAATATTATTTTAAATATTACATTTTATATTTGTACATAACAATGAACAAAATTTAACCTAGTTGTATTTTTTTAAATTCGAAGTCGAAAGTTTGACTTGTTGTGTGTGTAACACGACGAGTTAGGCTAGTCTTTCAGGCACGCCGTTTATAGCTCTACTCTACTGAGCTACGGACTACCGTTCAACATTTTCTTACGTGTTCACTTATATTTAGTTTAATTATGATGGGTTACGACTAATTTACTGCAATTAATTAAGTGATTGCTGTGAAGAGTGAAACAGAACGTAAGAGGTTGTGAGACCTATACAAAGAGAAAATGATGAATGCAAAGAAAGTAGTAAAGGAGACTAAAGAGCAAATGAGATTAAAAGAAGAAGTGAAAATTCAGAATGATTTTGAAGGAAATAATAAGCGGTTCTGGAAGTGGATAAAGAGAACGAAACAATGAGTGCAAGGAAAGAACTATGGCATTCAGAATGAATGTGGTGAGATGATCTGGGATGAAAGCAGTGTAAGATAGTGATGGAGGGTGTATTTTGAGCAATCAAATAGCGAAAACGCAGATAAAGTAGCAGAAAATAGGTAAAATGTTATGATCAGTGAAAGAATAAATGAGAATGAGGTGTTAAACGCTATGAAAGTGTTAAATAATGGCAAAGCTGCGGGTGTAGATGGGATCATAAGTGAAATGCTTAAGTTTGGGGGCATGCTACTACTTGCCAGATTGTGTGTGGTGTGGTTTCGAATGTTACTAACGTCTGGAATAATGCTGTCTCTGTTCCTTTGTGCAAAGGACGTAATTGTGAATCTAATAAATACAGGGCATTAAGTTTGTTGAGTATTGTAGGCAAAGTTTTTGAGATTTTAATTGAGAGGGTGCGTGAAAAATCTGCGGACAAGATTTGGGGTGTTCAATATGGTTTCACGCCAGGTCGAGGTTACATTGGCCGGATATTTGCATGGCAAAAAGTGATTGAATGATGCATGTCAGTAAGAAAGAAATTGTGCATTTGTTGATCTGGAGAATGTGTACGATCGGGTGAATAGAGTATGCTTTGGAATGTTCTTAGAGAGTATGGTATGGACGCATGATTAGTAAATGCATTTATGAGGGTGTATGAAGGAGGTAATGCATGCCTTAGGGTGGATTGAGTCCAAACGAATGGTTTGATATTGTAAAGGGTGCTAGACAAGGTTGTGTTATGTCGCCATGATTGTTTAATGTATTCATGGATAAGTGTGTGAGGGATGCTTGTGAGCACTTGGTTGGTGTACAAAAGGACAATGTGAATGTGAGAGTGCTCTTATATGCAGATGATGCTGTATCAATGGCTGAGAATTAAAGAGACTTGCAGAATGCATTAAATAGTTTGAATGTGGTGACAGACTTAAAGGGTCTTCGTATAAATGTCTCCAAAATTTAGGTGATAGTTTTTGATAAGGACGGGTCAGGGAATGCTTGTCAACTTAGTGTAAATGGAAAAGTTTTAGAACAAGTGAATTATTTGGTGTATCTGGGCAGAATGTTCTGTAAAAATGAAAGGATGGATGGTGAACTCGACAAACGGGTGAATGCATCTTGAAGATTAGTTAGGTGTATGTGGACTATTGCCAAGAATGATAAGTATCGAAAGAGGTAAGGATGGCAGTATATAAAATATGTTGACGCTAACATTGTTTTATAGATGTGAAGCGTGTGTTTGTCAGGAGAAACACAAGAGTAAGATGAATAATATTGAAATGAGATATCTAATAAATGTATGTGGGAAAACTCAGTAACAGAGTCAATAATGTATGGGTGCTGAAAGATTGTGGTTTTAACGCGAATTTAATGGGTCAATGTGAAATAAGCGTGTTGCGTTGGTTTGGGCATGTTGAGAGACTGAATATGGATCGAGTGATGAAGAAAATAGATGAAGGTAGTGTGTGGATCAAAAGGAAGGCCATGTAAGACGTGGCTAAATGTTTTAGACGAATGTGCGAAAAAAATATCATCATTAAGAGTTTTAAGAATAAAAGATCATATATGACCCGGTGTATGAATGTTATTGAAGTGAAGGGAGTATGCAAGTAAGGGGAAATGTGGAAAAAGTTAGTGAGGATGGATTAAGTGCGAAGTTGGTGTTTTTTTTAACTATATGCTCAGTTTCTTGCCTACCCCCTAAGGGAACGGCATAATTAAGTGTTGTGTATGTATGTAATGTATATGTTTAACCAGAACATGTACCAAGATGTGCTGAAAGAATAGATATACATTTTCAATACCTATAAATATATATGATACATTAGAAGCATCGCGCTGTATGGAGCAGAAACTTGAACTTTTAGAAAAATGGAAAATAAATACTTAGAGAGCTTTGAAATGTGGTGCTGGATATTGGAAAAGACTTGAGAAGTTAAGGTGGACAAACACGATGGCAAATGAATTGCTAAGAAGAGTGGGTGAGAATAGAACCATTTTGGTTGTGGTTCTTCAGTTCAAAGCAAACTGGATCGGACATATCCTTAGGAGGAACTGACTGTCTTCTGCACGACGTCATAGAAGGAAAGGTTGAGGGAAAGAGGAACTTAGGAAGGAGGATTAAAATATTGGGTGACTTGAAGAAAAGAAGTCAATTTTGGAAACTGAGAAGGAGGTAGGGGACAGGGCGCATTATTTGTCTAAATTCACAGACAAAAGGAATGGACTTGTTGTAAGACAGAACGCACAATAATAATAATATTAATAATAAATATCAATACCTATGAAATAATATTAATAATAGAGTAAAAGGTTATTACTAGTCTCAGAAAAATATGTTGGTACTTTCTTTTAGTTTCTTCCCAATAGATTTCTTCTATAGATTATGTTCTAAGAATATTGTTGTCTGTTTACGAGAGCTGAAAATTCAACATCGACCACTTCGAAGACCAATTTTATTTTTAAGAGCTGACAGAATTACGATATTTGTTTCAAGTTAAACACTTTGATTATTCATTGGATTTGTTTGATTAATTGTCTTAATTGAAACTAACACTACGATTGTTAATTTTTATTATTTTTATTTGAAATATTTAACGTAAACTTTATAAATTGAATGATTATATCAGCAACGACTTTGTTGAGCTTAGGGAGTTGATCAACCCCCTCTGAAAGGTTCTTATTTATAGCCCAACCATGTCACGATGTGAAATTTATAAGTGAATCGGAATCACTATAAGGTAAGTTCTATATGCCAATAAATAACCTAATCTTTTTTAGAGTATTTGAAAAAAAAAAGTAATAGCACACTAAAATCTTAGAAATGATGTGCAGTACACATTTTAAAATAATGTAAATACTCTTAATTTGTTTGAAATATTAAAAGGTTATTTCTCTGTGAGCTATACATCTTCGTGAAACCTGAACAGGTAGTAAGACGCAGCTATAACAAAAAAAATTGTTTCTCATCCTTTCTATAAGCTAATGTTCGTGCAATTGCTTACAATTCACGTTTATCTTCCAATGAGATTGATACATCTGTATTCATTTTGTGGTATAAGCAATTAATAAATACTTTTTTATATAGCTTAACCTCTTTCTAATTCTAAACAAGTAAAAAACTAACATCATAAAATGTTTAGCAACCTTTTTCATATACGTTCACCAAAAAGCGGAGAAAAAAAATATTCCAAACTATGTTTCAAATCTTTATATGAAAAATCCAACTGAATTATTTTATTTCGTTCAAATTAATTATTTTAAATATTTTTAAAATAAAAGTGTTATATTTTATGGGTGTGTCAAAAGTCCTACGAATGACGTATTGCCCCCTCCTCCCCTAAACTAATGAAGAACACGAGTGGGAGGAGGGGGGAGGAAGTTTTTTTTATTGGACTTTCAATATAATATGTGGGCTATTGTTTGTAGAAGGTTGATGAAACAGTGGCAGAATTTCACTCTTGAGTGGCATTTTATTAGAAAAGTGTGTATCAATTAAGTTTTGTTCAATCAATGTGTGTGTGAGAGCAATACGTCAGCCTGTCGAACGTAAACATAGCGAGCAGTGTGGGTTATGATTGGTTGGCAGGAGTTGCCGCACATCTGTCAGAGGACGTGATTGGCCGGTGGAGGATACGTCTGTGTAAACTGACGGAATTGTTGAGTTCGTATAAAAACGCCGACTATTGTCCTGCACCATGTCACTTCTTCCTTTTTGTGAGTTTACATCGCCAGTATTGTCTCAAACTGTAAGTAGAGAGGTCACGCAGCATATACTAGATTTAGTGAACTTTTGTTTTAAGCTCTTCTTATATTTTAATAAGTCACAACCGTTTGATTTCCACAGTTTTCAAAATTTAAAAAAAATGTGATGGTACAATAATCTATAGTGTAGAATTTTTAAAATAAAAATATACTGGTACAATAATTTTGTTTGGCAAATTTTTAAAATAAAAATTTACGGGTACAACCAATTAGTTTTTATAATTGAACAAATATAAATGTGTTGGTACAATCACCTAGATTGCACAATTTTAAAACTGAGAAAATGTACTGGTGTAATTTGTTTGGTTCATGATTAATTATCAAAATCTAATGCACAATTTCAAAATCAAGGTGATCCCACATCTTATAAATTAAATTATGTTAAAGCTTGGTGCGAAAAAAATATTTAAAATCAGCATGACTAATAATAAATATAATCTAATAAATTAATCAAAATCATTTGAATAGAAAAGTAAAACAAGAATAATTATTAGTGATCGAGAGCAAGAGAAAATTTAATTAAATCGTTAAGCTAAATTACCATATAATGTTAAGAGAAAAATAAAAATAAGTTAAAGCACTACGAGGTTTAATTAATAATAAATAGCGCAAAACTACTTTTTTTTAAGTTAAAAACCTAAGAAAACCCGACAAAGATGAAAATATTTGAAATATTTTTATATTTTCACGCTAATTACATCAAACGTGTTTATTTTAATTTTCAGTGTTTTTAAAAATGGGTGAGCCCCCTTTTTTTCGATTCCTACAAGAATTGTCCATTTGTTTAAAAAGTCTTCAATTTGTTTTAATGTTAGGATTTTATTTTATTTTTACCCTCGTCTCACCCGGGTTGAACTCATTTAATATCGCTAGTAGGGTAGGGATGAGGACGGTAAAATTTATAGGAAACGTAACAGCATTTGCACGTAGGAAAATCCACCCTCAATACAACCGACTTATATTCGAACCTCGAACTCCCCGTTCACTGTTATACAAGACTAAATGATCTTGAAGTTTAGTCCACGTGCCTCTCGGTTTGTGTTATTAGAAATAATAATACATACACCTTTATTTTATCACCGTGTTTTACCTACTACGTGCTCAGGTTATACGCATATATGATAATTATTCTAATGGGGTAAGGATCCGGAAGGAAGCATTTTAGAGGTAATTTACCCGCATTTGCATGGGAGTAGAGTGGGAAACCATTTAGTAAAAAAAACCTCAGTAGACCCGACTGGAACTCGAACCCATATCTCCCCGTCATTGGTAGGCCAGTCTAACGCCTTAGATCATTTACCAATAAGGACTGTACATTTTAGTAACAGTTTTGGTTGATGAGCTTACTTCCCAAGCAGTTTTCAAATGAATTAATTCGACCCGATTCGTCGGTCACGTGGTCTAACGCGCTACTATCGTGTTGGACTAAATTGCCGAGGACGGGGAGATCGGGGCTCAATCCCGGTCGGGTGCACAGAGGTTTTATTCCTAAATGGCTTTCCACTCTTCTTCAATGCAAATGTGGGTGTATATACTTTCAATTAAAGCTTCCTAATCCCTAAACCATTAGTGTACTTAGTACATAGGCGTATGAGCCGAACGGGGAGTAAGACGCGGCGCTAAAATAATTTATTTGAAATGTTGAGAAGTTAAGATTGCATAGGCTTGCTACATAAATCAGCGTTTTTCAAACTGTGCTCCGCGGAGCTATTGGTCTCCGCCATGGTTATCCGCTCATAGTTACACGAGGCAGTTTTATAATATTATTTGTTTGTTTTTAACACTATAAAATAGCATCAGAAACTAGGCTATACAATTATTATTATTTTTCAAATCTAAACCAAGGACTTTTGCCAAAGGCGCAGCCAAGTCATGTGGTGTTTTCCGTTTCTTTAATAACTGTAAAATTTAACAGTAATTATTGAATGTTCATAATATTAGTGCGAATAATCTTTTGAGGATTTCAGTATGTACTTTTTCCGGTGCAAGGACTCCTTCAATCTAAAATGTTTGGGAGTCCTTGAATAAATAATACTGGGGGCGTGGCTCATTGGTTGTTGCAAGACATGGCGAGCCGTACCAGAAAACTGTTCCCTCCCATTCAATATCAAACTTGATCTTTAAATCTAATAAACATACATTTGTATTTAAATCATTTTGTGTGTGGTTGATACGATGGATAGGGAGAAGGAGTCAACATTTTACTAGTACACTCCCGTCAAGAATTGCTTGGCTTGTAAACAACCCACGAATCACGCCTGATAATGTCTAAGGCCACAGCTTGAGGGAAATGAATTTTAAGTAAATGCACCAAAATTCCGCTGCAGTATGGATGGTAGCAACAGTGGTTGTGTACTTTTATAGATATCTTATTAAAGCAACAATGGTCGTATACTTATTAAGATATCTTGTTAAAGCAACAGTGGTTGTGTACTTTTATAGATATCTTATTAAAGTAACAGTGGTTGTATACTTATTAAAGCAACAGTGGTCGTATACTTTTTCAGATATCTTATTAAAGCAACAGTGCTTGTATAATTATTAAGATATTTTATTAAAGCAACAGTGCTTGTTTACTTATTAAGATATCTTATTAAAGTAACAGTGGTTGTATACTTATTAAGCTATCTTATTATAGCAACAATGGTTGTGTACTTATTAAGATACCTTATTAAAACAACACTGGTTGTATACTTATTAAGATATCTTATTAAAGCAACAGTGCTTGTATACTTATTAAGATATTTTATTAAAGCAACAGTGCTTGTATACTTATTAAGATATATTATTAAAGCAACAGTGGTTGTATACTTATTAAGCTATCTTATTATAGCAACAATGGTTGTGTACTTATTAAGATACCTTATTAAAGCAACACTGGTTGTATACTTATTAAGATATATTATTAAAGCAACACTGGTTGTACTTATTAAGATATCTTATTAAAGCAATAGTGGTTGTGTACGTATTGAGATATCTTATTATAGCAACAATGGTTGTATCCTAAATCATTTGGCTTAAATTACTATCTAGCGCTCAATATACTTGAGTTGTTGGACCTACTTATGCCTTGTAGAATCACACTGATTTCAAGATCCTGGTAAAGGCACAAACACTATTTGTCCCCCTAATTACATGCCATTGTCGATTATTAAAATACCCTTTATACTGCAATTGCTTCATCTCGAACTGATGGTGATAATTATATTTTAAAAACATGAAATGTTGGCTTTAATGCTATTTTTTATACAGAAATACTGTCAAGAGTTTTAGAACCAAAGTTGTATCTGTTTACATTTAATTACGCAGCGTGAAGTGTTGACCCTTATCTGTCTCCATATTTTCACGCACCTCAAGATAAAACTTCACGATACCACAACAACATTTGTTCAGCAAGGTTGACTGAACACTGAACAAACTTGTTTAGTTTGATGCTGGATTACTACAATTATGTTCAAGATTATTGTAATCATTATCATATTAAGTTGAATGATATGACAGGATTTTCTGTCATAGCTGGTTCGCCCTAATTTGGCTATTTATTACATTTAAAAAGATAAATATAAGTTAAGACTTATATATTATTATTTTGAAATTATGAAGACCTGAGTTCATTTTTTTTAAATTAAAAATATTTAATTGGGTGACCTGGTGGTCTTGGGGTAAGGTGTCAAATTTCTGTGCTGGCGGCCGGGGTTCAATCCTCGGTCCCGGCATAGATTTATCTGATCACCAAACCCTTCCTTCACCTCTGACAAGACGTGTATTAATCACAACTTGTGAATGTGGGGAATGCCAGGTCTCCACCATGGTTCGGATTCCACGTTAAACTGTAGGTCCTTCATTTCATTTCACAATCACCCTACAATTACACATTAGCGTAAGTGCGTGTAGCCCGAACGGGTAGTAAGACGCGGTGCTAATAATAATAAAAATATTTACTGATGATAAGCTTTCATATTATAAATACACTAAATATTATTTAAACATTTGAAAAACATTTTCCTTAAACAAAGTTTCCATAACATTAAAAATATTACATTGGCTCAATAACTAGATATTTACTTGAGTCAAAATGGTCAAATAATCATTTATATATTATTATTAAAACTTTAATACAATAGTCATTCAATACAAAAGTGAAAAAATGAAAAAGTGTAAAACTTATTAGAATAACAAGTTAAAACGAAGTTAACGCCATCAGTACAAAGTTTTGTTTACAATGTGTATGGATTGAAAGTTAATTATATTTATGAAAAGGTTTATTCATGTCTAATTATTATCTGCATTAACATTCCATTACTCCTTTGAGCATTCCAGATTAGGTGGAGAAACATGGAGGCTTAATTGTCCGACATGTTTCAGTACTCATACACGTACCATATTTATGGAAAATCGTCGTAGACTGAGACACGAGGTGTTAACATCTTCTAGTCGTGCAAACACCTCGTGTTTCAACCTACGACTATGTGTAGAGTTGATTTATATATTCCATTGAAAAACACTGACTAAATGCTAATAATTATAATATCAAACAAGTGTGAGATATTCAAATGTCATACTAATAATAGTTAATGGGTAGATATTCTTGCTACACTAAAACAAATGAATAAAACTATTTGTCCATGAAATATTTAGAGGAAATTTTAGCCACTATGAATTATGTTTGAAAAAAAATATTGTTTAAGGTATTTTTTGAAATTTTAAGTTTATAATTTCAAGCATATTTATTTTAATGTATATTAAGAGCATTAACCTCTGAATTTTAGCTATGAATGTGCTAGTACGTTATTTTCAATATTGTTAAAGTATTATACACCGTTCTATCTCATAGCCTTTTATCATTTGGGAATTGGATTGCTTACTAATATTTTTTTTTAATTTATTTTTTTCAATAAGTTATAAGAATTATTCCTTTCAGCTTGTTTATTTATTTGAGGTATTTAACTTTCCGTACCCAGTGATTATGTCAGCATACGACTTATAGACTAACTTAAACTAAGAATGGACACAGCATCCAGCCCCCGGCCGTTAATTCATCACTGTGAGGTGGGTAACCCACATTTCACAAATTATAGAATTTTTTGACCATGCCAGAAATTGATCTCGAGACCCTTAGTTCAGTATACAAACACGCTACCGACTGAGATAAGGTGTCGGATTCTTTTTGATTTTAATATACCGTATTATTGTTAGCACCGCGTCTTACTACCCGTTCGGGTTATACGCACTTACACTAATGTGTAACTGTAGGATGATTGTGAGATGAAATGGAGGACCTACAGTTTAACGTGGAATCCGAACCACGGTGGGGGCCTGGCATTCCCCACATTCACAAGATGTCTTGTCAGAGGTGAAGGAAGGGTTTGGCAATCAGATAAATCTTTGCCGGGACCTAGGATTGAACACAGGGCCCCAGCACAAAAGTCCGACACCTTACCCCTAGACAACATATAACGTATTCTTTTCTTGTATTTTTAGGTGGAATAATAGTTTCATTTATACATACAAGAAGAGTAGCATCTAATGTAATGTTTTCTTTATCTATATCAATTATTCCCATTTTTTTTATATATTTTTTTTTATGTTACCAATAATAATGGAATCTCTGTTCTGTTTATAAACTTCATCATTTTTAGTTTGACTACTTTGTATATTCATAAGTTGATAGTTAACGCAATTTCATTAGTTTTCCTAAGTTACCCCTGCAATGAAACTGTTGTTGATCTCGACACCTACAGTGATAGTATTGTTGTCCAGGCGACTCCAGTAAGATGCAGTTCGGTCGGGAAGTGTCCTTAATGGTGGCTGCGATGCTGGTTGCTATGGCAACAACAACTCCAGTTGAGACCACTCAAGACCTGGTCGACAGGTAATGCATGTCACAATACTACCAATACAATATTTCCGTTGTGGCGGATGGTGAAAGCGATAGACGATTTAAAATAATTTTTGTTGCAAACTTGATTTGTTGTTACGTACGCCACCTGTCTGAAGAGAACCCCCCCCCCCATACACCACTCTGCAGTATTTATTATAGTAGTGCAAGTTTTAAGCATCAAAACCACCAAAACAATCCACGATTATCTTAAAATATTACCTTGTCAACCTGTTGAAAATGATTTTATTTAATTTTATGTTTATCAACATTTACCTTAATCTAAGAATAATTGCGGTATTTCTTGTCAACGTCGCTGAAATTGTGCTAATTTTGACCTTTCATATTTTATTTGTTTGATTATCAAACTTAAAATGTAAATATTTAACACTCCACGGACATGAGAATACCTTTTGTTTTCACTATGGCGTAAGCTCTATTTTAAAATAAAATATAATTTCGGAGCGTCTTCAACGCATCTCAGCACTCCGGTAGGCGGTTTCCTTAAGAGCCTTTCTTACATTACGTGAGGGCTTAGGTGGGTTTGAAGGGTCAGCATTTTCTTCCGTTTTCTTACGTTGGAAGGAGGGCCAGAATCCATCTTACGTAAAGTATTTATTTTATCAATGTTTATAGTGAGACAATATCTCTCTCTTTTTTATCATAAAATAAATATATTAATTATGAAAGCTCACTTATATTTCATTTACTTACTGCAATTAAAGTATTTTAAAATTTCATATCATTCGCTTTGTTACCAATCATTATGTCTAAAAGCGTATAACCCGAATGGGTCGAAAGATGCACTGCTAAAAAGATATGTCTAGAAAATAATTAAACTAATAAAGTAATCGAGTTTAACAAATAGCAAAAAAAAAAATTTAAGTTAGGGGGGTAGGGGGGGTGACGGAAAATCTTATGATCCGTTACGTTAGGGGAGAGGAGGGGTTGAAAATCATGGGGGTGGGGGAGGCTTACTTAATTTAAGGACTCCCCGTCGCCCTTAGGAGGAAAGTGCATTCATTGCTCATAGTACCTCAGTCCGAATGTAATATGAAAAAGACGTGTTTGTTTCAATGTGATTCCAACTGTGGGCTACTGCAGAGCTCTTGATAGTTTTAATATCACTGCGCTGTGCTCTTGTACCTAGTGGTGGTATCACTTCGACGTTTGAGTACGCTGGAGATTGGTGAATAGGACGAGAACATTGATAGCTTTTTTGGTATAAGGGTCGGCGCGTATAGACGAAGGACCAGTGCTAAAATCCCTATATTGGTATTACTTTTCTTAGTAAATAACTGCATATTGTTAGGAGATATAGTTTGGTTACAATCCCTGAACAACCCATCAGGAATTCTAGAGTCAAGTTTTCATAGGAAGGGCCTTTTGAAAAATACAGACATATTTGGTTTCGTTCAACATTAATAAAATCTTACTGTATGGTTAGTGTTTATTTTATAAATACATGGAAATATGTTAAAGAAACTTTCCTAGTTGTCATATAAGGCTTTTCTAGCGAAAATTGGACCGTAAGTGGGGTTTCACTGATGATTATTCTGACGGACCAGTTGTTACTTATTTTATTGTTTTATTGCACAGTATTGAACAGGAAGCAGGGAGGAGTGTCTGAATTGCATATCAAGATATATATTTTAAAAATCATATTTATTTTTATTAAATTCAATCAACGCAAAAAATGATTCACTATAACACACAATATTTGTAGATCACATTACTTATATTTTATATATTCGATCCTTCAAAATGTAAAGCCCCATTTACATGCCACGCTATGTAGACAGTGACATATACTGGTATTTTTTCACTGTGCATACATATGTATAAAACTTCATTACGTCGTATATGTTTTTTGTGTATGAACGTATGTGTGTGTGAGGGTATTAAATTCATTTATAAATACGTTAAATGTGGGATCTGAACTATTATGAAGCTTTATTACTAGTCCAAACTATCCCTACTTTCATCCTCACTGCATAATTGCAGACACTGAGAAAGTTTTGATCAAGTGGTGACAAATATTAAAATAATTTCAATGTCAGTTCCAGTTTTAATCAATTTTCTTTGCTGTGGTTTTGTGCCAGTGTGTTAGATATTAGTGACTTGACCTAGCTAACAAAATTTAATATGACGAGTAGGGTGAATTCTAAACAAATACATAAATAATTTCCTGATGAGGATGGGAAATCACATTGTAGATGAACTAGCTTCTTTAGTTCCCTCAAATTATTATCGAATCCAGGTCTCCCAGGTCAAAGGCAAGAATATTCTTATGGCCTAAATGTTTGGTGTTTTACATTAATAAGGGCCGATTTAAACATAAAATATGGGTGTTTATAAGTCTTTTATTCAATCATTACTCGTGACTATAGTTACAAAGGAGGGAAAGATGTTTGTATAATACAACTGCCCATTTTTCTATCATCTGTATATATATATATATAATATCAAAATAAATAGTATTTAAAAAAAGTGTAACTCTTTGTCTATGAGGGATTTTCAGGAAACTTTAGCCTTCACGAGGAATTTTTTTTTCTTTTTAAGATAATTATATATTTATGCTATATTTTGACATTTTAAGGGAATATGTAATGCATATTTCACGTTTATTAAGGGCCTAAACCATTCAAACCTAATTTTTATTATTATTATTATTATTATTTAGCACCGCGTCTTACTACCCGTGTGGGTTATACACTTTAAGTACTAATTACGCTAATTGATTAGGAATTAGTAAGGTTGAATTAGATGAAGTGAACCCGCATTTGCGTGGAGTGAGAGTGGAAAACCATTTAGGAAACCCCCCCCCCAGTTCACCCGACTGAGATTCGAACCTCGATCTCTCCGTCCTCAGCAGTCGAGCTTAACACGACTAGGGCGTTAGCCGACTACGCCACCGAGGCGGGTCTCAAATCTAGTCATTTAATGTACAGATCATCCTTCTCAATACTTTGTACCATATTTTTATTTGTGATATACTGTGTTGTTTTGTATTTGTATTGTATTGTATTGTACTGTGTTGTACTGTCCTTCGTTGATCCTGTGGCAGTCACATGAGGAACTTACAGCAGAACAGAAGAATCGTCCAGATGCTGAGAGATCTGCTTGTTCAACTGGACGGAGACATGGAGACAGTTCAGTAAGTTAATTATATATTATATTTTACCCACTTTATGTTTACCCCGACTCCCCCAAAAATTGACTTTGATTAGCTTCCAGCCCAACCTCAGCCATGGTCCAGATACACTGCACTTCAGACAATAGCCGAGAAGTTTTGGTTCAACTCTCGGTGGGGTAGAAAAGTTAGACTTTATATGGTGCGAAATCATACTGCGATTTTACTTTTCGGAGTTAACTAGATACGAACAAATATCCCAGGTGCTAGTAATATAACTCTACCTCCACTGAACGTACATTAAAACAAAAAAATTAACTGAAATAATAAATTCAATTATGGTTTACCTCATTTCCCATCTTTTAACCACGTGACTATTCAGATCCACCCGACGTAAAATCTACAGAGTCTTAAAGGTGAACCTTTAACTAGGGATGTGGTATGGAAAGAAAAGTATCGATACTGTACTCATTTAAAGTATCGGAAGAAAATTATCGATAGAAGTAAGTATCGGTATCAAGATTTTAATCTGGAAAAATATTTTTTATCATAATTTCAACTTTTGCATAGTTATAATAATAATAATAATATTTTAATATTAATTTTTATTTAAATAGTGAAAAGTATAATGATTTAACCATATTATATTCAACATCTATCTAAATATCTATCGCGTCTATGCTATGTGTTGGAACTTGGAAGGTTTGATAGATATTATTGTATAACGAATATTATAAAAGGTTTTACCACACCATCTTTAAAAATGTATATGAAAATGTAACTGATGGAAAGTTATTTAATAGCTAAATATGATAAATAATATATTTTTTCAATATCATTTTTTCTTTCTTTAAACATAGTAAACATTTAATCCAAGCATGAGTGAAGATAACCAAAAAGTTGTTTCTTTCGATACCGACCCGATACCGGATTGTGAATACTAATATCAGTAAAAGTATCGGAAAAAAATATTGTGTTAAAAAAAATACTAGTATCGAAAGTAAAATATCGATATTAGTAAAGTATCGATACTTTTTTCACATCCCTACCTTCAACAGTTGAAATACTAATACCTTATAAAAAGAAAATCATCTTTGCCATCTTACCTTCTCGGGGCGTGCGTGAGTCAGGTGATTGGTGGGTTCACCAACGTAGCCTTCTTCGGGGTTCAATAACGGTTCCACTAGGAGAAAGATATGAAGGCACGTCAATAGGTACAGAAGTGGTAAGATTATTCCGCTCTCGTGATCTTCCTTTCTTTGGAGGAAAGAGGGGGGAGGGGGCGAAGATATCGATCGACTCGTATAGGAAAAGGAGGCCCAGTTTTATTAGAAGAAGGGAAGGTATCTCAACGGATAGATGAAAGACACGTAGTCACATAAAAATGGATGTTTGTAAAGTAAAGAATAACATAATTAATCTATTATAACCTTTTCTGTCTCTAAGTTTACCCAAATATTTCGAACGAAGTTGTACTGTATCTTACCTTTTGTTTATTCTGAAAGGTAACTTGCCTTGATTGATTACTCAAAGGGGCGAGGGACTATCTTATAAGCCACACCATAGTAGAACTAAGAAAGGTAAGACTAAACGAAGGATATATACACATACTCCCTTAAGCTATCATTTTGTAATGATGCTAGCTACATTTTTATAATAGCTAAGTGATTCACTGAACTTTTTATTTAGCACCGCGTCTCCTTTGATTAAACTAAAAAAGATATTTTTAGTAAAATGTACAGCCATAAACGGCGAAAAAAATCCAGTTTTGTGTTCACAGGAAAAGAACGTGTTACATTAACGCTGGTTTATCTCATGGGTGCGATTACAAAGACGTTGTTGGTGCTATCGATGAGGCCAAGTACTGGGGATCGGTCAACTCCCCAGGAAAGAGAAGGCGCAGGGGTGCTAAGGTACTCTCACCTCCGAACTATCTAGTCACATCTTTTGAATGGTATGTAAATATCTTGTTCTTATGTTTTCATGTACAGTCAACGTGGTTATGCAGCGATCGATGTCAACATGAATTCTAAAAGATGTGCCAACGTCTGGGACGACAGCTGTATCAATGGCGAAGCAAATGGCGCAGGGAAAGATGATAATCACTTCAATTCTGATAACACGCCTGGCAAACGTTGTGCCAATGTCTGGGACGACAGCTGTATCAATGGAGTGGCAAATGGCGCTGGAAAGGATGACCAACTTTTCAACTCTGGTAACACACCTGGCAAACGTTGTGCCAATGTTTGGGATGACAGTTGTGTCAATGGCGTGGCAAATGGTGCTGGAAAGGATGACCAACTCTTCAACTCTGGTAACACACCTGGCAAACGTTGTGCCAATGTTTGGGATGACAGTTGTATCAATGGCGAGGCAAATGGCGCAGGGAAAGATGATAATCACTTCAATTCTGATAACACGCCTGGCAAACGTTGTGCCAACGTCTGGGATGACAGTTGTGTCAATGGCGTGGCAAATGGCGCTGGAAAGGACGACCAACTCTTCAACTCTGGTAACACACCTGGAAAACGTTCCTGCAACAGCATTTGGGATAAAAACTGTATCTATGCAGTAAAACCGACTAAAAAATTCTGTCCAGACACAAAAGAGATGCTAAAACTAATATTTCGTTGCAAGGAAACTCGTCAGCCTCTCATCTGCTCTCTGGCGAACAAGTTTTATCGAAGCTGCTTTTAATCGTAAGCGAAAATCTCGTTATTTTTGTGTTGGGGATGGTGTCTTGTGTAATGTTGAGTTTGTCTTTATGATTTGTTGCACAGTCTGGTGTCCTAAACTACAACTGGAAAACTCTTGTATGTTACATTTATAAAAATATTGGATTGATATCTTGGTGGTTGGCTCTTTGTGATTGAATCGCTTTTGTAATCAAGTTCGTCTTGTCTATGATGGTTTGTACTTTATCTTTTGCGTACCATGAACATATTACTATAGATAAACCAAAATTGTCCTTTATTTAGATTACTTCTGTTAAAAATGACACCGCCTGTCAAAAATGGGCGCTACATAGCTCATTCCATACAGTATGAAAGGATTGGAATGATTAGTATCTGTAATAAAAGATTCTTCAGTTACTGGATAAAGTTTTCTTAGATATGATTTGTTTTTGCTCAATTATAACTTATTTAGATTTTGTAAGTAAAAGAAATAAAGTTATTTAAGTTTGACATGCATAGACTTAGAAAATGTGCTAGTAGCTATGCCGTGCATTAAAGTTAAATAATTTTTATTTGCTTGGCAGCCATACCCTCAATATCTATTGGTTGTTTGCCATCTTATACGATATTAATCATGTTAGCATTCCCAGAGTGGAGGTCTCGCAATAGTTTGGCAATTGTTTATTCGTGATTGCACAGTTTTCCTTGTAACATGTATTTTTATTTCTCTGGTGATGGGTGTGTGCTATACAGTCAATTTTTCATAACAAAGTCTTATTTTACAGCTAGAAAAGCTACTAGATCTACTTTCACGTATTCATACGTCAATTCATGGGACCTGCAGGAGTCACTTTTGAACAGATACTCTCTCTCTCTCTCTCTCTCTCTATATATATATATATATATATATAAAGACTAATAATACAGTAAAATACTTTCAATGTTGAATGCAAAAAAAAGTTTTGTGTTTTCTAAAAGTCACGTCCTATGAAAATTGGACTGTATATTAATTTTTTTAGCACTTCTTCTTACTACCCGTTTGGTTTATACGCCTTTGTACTATTTACACTAATTTGTTGGGGATTAAGAAGGTTTAATTTAGAGGAAGTGTACCGGAACTTGCGTGAAGGGAGAGTGAAAAACCATTTAGGAAAACCACCCTCAGTGCACCCGACTGAGATCGAACCCCCAATATCTCCGTCTGCGGTAGTCTAATCCATCACGAGAGTAGCGTGTTAGACCATGCGGCCACCGAAGCGGGCTGTATATTAAATGTTTAGTCAGAAAACTTAGGGGAAATGTTTGAATGAGTGACGTTGCATCATTTTTATATTGTATTTTCATAAATATGGTTTTAACCATTATTATTGATTTGGAGTTTGGAGAAGCATATGTCTCGAATTTTCTCAGACGCGTAGATTAACCGTGACTATCCTGTCAGTGTCCAGCTTGTATGTGAGTTTGTGTATATTATCTTCTAACAATAAAGGCATGGTTGTGATTTACCTTCATTTGAAGCTCACACGAAGTCAAGATATAAAAATTTAGTTTCATTATTTATATAATTAATACCATTATTATGAGTTGATAAGTTGATACAATTTGATTAAAATAGCTTAGTCAAAACTATATTCTAGCTATAAAAAATATTAAATATATGTTTCATTTATTAATTTTAGTGTGATGATTCTTAGTTTAGCTATAAATCGATTATATTTATAGAGCAAGGCAGTATTTAATTTTATTAATCAAATACATTTTGATTTATAACTTAATTTATGAAGAATTGGTAAATATTGTGCCAGCTACCACGCTAGTACAATAAATACAAGTAAATTTTATTAGTTTAATTGTGTTAACAGGTTGTTTTATAACGTAAGTTAAGATTTTTGAATTAAAATATTATAATATGATAATTTAATTATTCATAATTAATAATAATGTTTATATTAAAAGTAAAATATAAAAAATTAATGTAGTCTATATATACATACACATGTATAGCTCTACGCATCCGTAGTTCACACTAACGATTATAAGGAAACATACATTAAGGTATAAGGTTTATATTAAATAAATTACCTAGCATTCGTCTGGAAATAGGATTTAAAATCAGGCATTAAAACATTACAAGCCGGAATTGAATCGCAGCCTTTCGGATCAGAGTCAGGAGTCAAAACCATAAGACCAGGCCTATCAGGGAAGTTGGTCTATTGATAGACTCTTGATCCCGCGGTCTTGTTCGTGGTCGTGATCATTGACGCTTTGTTCTTAAAACTACCGCTCCGCTGAGAGACTATCCTTGTTGCAAATTGACTAGTTTTAAAATAAAACATCCTTGCCTTGTTACGGATTGACTAGTTTTAAATATAACCTCCTTGTCTTGTTGCAGATTTACTAGTTTTAAATATAACCTCCTTGTCTTATTGTAGATTTACAAGTTAAATATAACCTCCTTGTCTTGTTGCAGATTTACTAGTTTTAAATATAACCTCCTTGTCTTAGTTGCAGATTTACTAGTTTTAAATATAACCTCCTTGTCTTGTTGCAGATTTACTAGTTATAAATATAACCTCCTTGTATTGTTGCAGCTTGACCAACTTTAATAAAAACCTCCGTGCTCCGTTTCGGCTTGACCAGCTTTGAAAATAACTTATTTTGTCACAAAAGAACACGGACTTCCAAATTTCAAGCATCTGTGTGACAAGCCAATATTTTTTTACACACCATTTATAAACATATTTTATTTGTAAAATTTAATGAAAAATAATTGTATATTTGTGAAATAAACTTACTTCTTATATTAGTCTATATACGTGTTGTTTGACTATGCGTCCAGTTCATTGATTTATATTTCACTATGTTATTCTAAACCAAAGATTTATGAAGTAATGTTAAAAATGTTACTATAAAAATTATATACTGGCATTGCCTTTGGTTTTACAAATAGGTTGGTAGTTGACATTGCCGCATGAAACTTAGTGAAAACGTTAAATACTTTATTATGTATTTGAATGCACCATTCTAATAAAAAAAATATATAGAATTTAAGTTAACAATATGCGAAATATATTTGAGTTAATAAAGATATCCTCAATGAGAACCAAATAATTCGAAGTGTGTGCTATGCGGCCTTTATTTCAAATTTCACTTTAGCACCAAGACACTCATCATTAATTTAATTTCTCTTACTTTGACTGATGGCACTATGACCCTATCTAAAAGCCTACTACCATAGTGAAAACAAACAAGGTAATATTTCCATGGTAAACGTACAGTACAGTTAAATTTTATTAAGAAAAGCCTTTTAAAAAACACAAACTTTTTTTTGCCAATAATAGTTCACATTTTACTATATATAGGGTTATTATATAGCCATTGATAGCATTTATCAACAGTGACAGTTGTAAATCACATTAATTGATTTGTGATCACGATAAAGTAGATCTAGTAACTTTTTCTAGCTGTCAGATGAGATTATTCCTTTGAAAATTGGGCTGTACGTTACCTATTAAAAGTAATATGGGTGAAGTTAGATGTTTGGGATCATATTTGTTGCTCAAACAAAGCCAGAGGCCATCAAATTTTGAAAGTTCGAACACCCCTGGCACCGAATTAATGGCACGAGTGTGCCAAAAAAAAAATTATGTTTACAGTATCAAGTTTAATATATATTTTAAACTTTTGGCTAACTTTCTATGTATATGTGTACTTTTGAAACTAAAATTTCCTATTTTAAATTTTTTTTATAGAGTATTTGTCAAAGGCAAATTATTAGTTGCAGATTAAGGCATTAATATATTTTTCGAAAAGTTTAGACATAACAGTTAATATAATTATAAACCTCACGACTAATATGACTTTTAAAAGGTGATATAAAAACAAGTACCAAGCTTGATTATGATCAACATTTTAGAAAACGTTGTAGTAAACAACTTAGTATGGAGCATTAGATATTTAAAACTTGATCTAAGACTGAAATCTTATATCATATCTTGATAACAATCAAATTAAGTCAATATTTTGCTGAATATTTGGCTAAAGTTTAATTTATTCTGAAATATTATTCCTTTTGTTTGTGAATGATTATTATTATTATTATTAGTGAAACAAAGTTTAAGCCATTTCGGTAGCCGCATGATCTAATGCGCTACTCTTGTAGTAGATTAGACTGCCGATGACGGGGAGATCATTATTTGAATCTCAGCCTAGTGAACTGAGAGTAGTTTTTCACACTACCTCCATACAATTGCGGGTACACTTTAAATAAATAACAATTTCTACAATACCTAAAACAGCTAGCGTAATTAGTACATGAGCGTATAAAATGCGTGGATAGTAAGACGCGCGTTGGCGCGTTTTTAAAAAACTAAACGCAATAGAGGTGACAATGCAATAATACCGTTTTCTTCCTCTACTGCACCTGGTAACAGATCAAACACCTTGCTTACATAAGCTGATTCCTTTACACCATTGATTGACACGAAAATTATTCAGCAAAAACTACTCCTTTAATTTTGTTCCAGATTAAACTAATTTTAATTTAATGTTTTATAAAAAAAAAACAAGCTCGTACCTCTTATAAATTAAGTTTTTGTATGTATTTTCATTCAAATTTGAATTTTGAGTTTTCATCAATATTTTCTCCCTCTTTTTATGGCTATACTTTACATGAGTGAAATGTGAGGTTTGTAACAGTTTTTATTGGGGTAAAATATATGTGTATGGAATTATGTAGCCGGATATGTAAAATGTAATTAATGAACTAATACAAGAAACCTTCTAATCAAAATAACAAATTTTCTTCAATAAATTTAGTAACCATTTTTAGAAACAACACCATCACGAATAGAAAAACCAACTAATTTTTGTAAATATTTAGATATTAGAGTACTTGGGCTTTCACGAATGAAGATACTGAATCGAAAATATATTGTAAGCTACTGTTTATATATAATTAAGCGGCCAATCTTTCTCCTAATGAGTTTGAATGAAATTTTAATATTAGTTTGAAGATATACATTTCGGGAAACACACACACACACACACATATATATATATATATATGAGCACTAAGCCCTATATTAGATTAAATTTTCAAACCAAAAACAGCTAATCCTGTTTTGAGGATATCAGTTTACAAATAATACCACTCACACAGTTTGTTCCTGAAACAAGGCTTTACGATCTTTTTATTATTATTTATATGTTTAACACCGTGCCTTACTACCCGTTCGGTTTATACGCTTAGGTATTAATTATACTAATGAATTAGGAACTGGAAAGGTTGATTTTAGAGTAGGTGAACCCGCATTTACGTGGAGGTAGAGTGGAAAACCATTTAGGAAAAACTGCCCCCAGTCCACCCGACTGAGGTTTGAATCTTGATCTACCCGTCCTCGGTGGTCTAGCTCAATACGATGACAAACGATCTTTATTAAAAGGAAATTTATATTTTGTTATTATTTATTTAACTTCCAAAAAATAAGTTGATATTGACTTGTTTCACCAGGTCAAGAATGCAAAATATTACTCTTTTACGCTATCGATAGCCGCGCGTACTAAGTATGACCTGTAGTAGTTATCCACAGTCCCAGGTAACATCACCCCCTTCATCGTTGCTCGTTCTGACCACCACGTCTACCTGCCGCTAGTGGGCCCTTTTCCCGAACCTGACAGGGACTCTGGACCAGCTCTTGACACACTGGTTCAGTAATAGCGCCACTCGACACAACACGTCGCACCTTAACTGCTACAAAGACAACTCCTCTAGGTTAGATACAGCAGACATACACTGTATCAGCAGCACTGCTACTGGTAACACGAGGGTCAGCACTCTGGAACAAGCACTACCAATATCACAACTCTCCATTGTACCAGCAGCACTGCTGCTGGTAACACGAGGGTCAACATTCTGGAACAAGCACTACCAATATCACAACTCTCCATTGTACCAGCAGCACTGTTACTGGTAACACGAGGGTCAACACTCTGGAACAAGCACTACCAATATCACAACTCTCCATTGTACCAGCAGCACTGCTACTGGTAACACGAGGGTCAACATTCTGGAACAAGCACTACCAATATCACAACTCTCCATTGTACCAGCAGCACTGTTACTGGCAACACGAGGGTCAACACTCTGGAACAAGCACTACCAATATCACAACTCTCCATTGTACCAGCCGCACTGCTACCACTGGTACCACGGATAGAGTAGCAGGCTGTGGTAATGGAGGCCTAGGTGTATCTCAGTGGGAGGTGGCCATTATAGGCTAACTCAGACCTGCACAACTTGTAAAGAATAACGAGCCACATTGCTTCCAGAAAAACCGGTGTGGGCTTAACGGGTAAAACATTTCCTATTCATTATCAGATGACATTGAGAGTGAATCAATATTAATACTATCCGACAGTCAACTCAATAATATATATGGCAATGATGATGATGAAAGTAATAGTAATCATTATTTATATTTTAACCTTGTATTATAATTTCAAACATATATATATATATATATATATNTATATATAAAATTTGGCCTATAGATTTATTCATTATGTATACTTGAAATGAGATTACATTATAATACTTTAATACAAATAATCCAATTTCCAAAATATTTCACATACTTAATAAAAGGGAATTACTAACTTGTATTCCAAAAGGCCAAGTAGACGATCTACTACATAATTTTTTGGATCGATAATCTTTATTATTAAGTATGAACGTCCAGATTTTCTTGTAACCTATAATTTAATTAAAGCAATAATAATGAATATAGCCCCCCCAAAGTCGTCACGGGCCACACAACGAGCCCGGGCATCTAGCCCATGGACCGTGAGCCAAAATATTAAATTACTAAAAAGACAAACAAATTCAACCATTTTAAACTATTTAACATCAATATGTATTTAATAAAAAGCTTGTCTAAAAATATGAAATCTCATCATATTTTACTCTTCAATACTTTTAACTCCTTTTTGTGCAATACTATGAATAATTAATTAATCCTAATATTTTAAAGCGCCGTGAGGTAACCAGGTCTGTCAAATATTTGTACAACTCTGTAAAGCGGGTTGCATGTACCTAGTAATATAGGGGTGACATTTCACGACCAGTTTCTGGCGTATCCGTACAGTATTAGATACATAATGTCATTTATTTTTTATTGAAGATAGTTTTGGTTTAACTATTTATTTTAAATTAGAATTTTAATCATACGTATTTTTACGCCTTTAAGTTAATTGAAAGAAGTTAGAATACACATATCTGGCTAGCCAAAATAGTTAACGTTCATTTTTGACGAAATTATTAAAATCGATGTGATCACTTTGGTTCATGGGCTAAATAGCATTAGTTATTTTTCATCTAAGTACTAATAACTTAAAATTAATACATGCAGGGTAAGTTAAATGAACGGTTAACATTTCTGACTGATCCATGAATATATTTCCCAGGTTTTCCTTTCTAATCCTGTGACCTTGGATTGTTTATTTAACACAATAAAAAATTGTAACTAAGGCATATGAATAAAAAATACTTGGATGATCATGTATAATATATTACGTCCGTATTAATTTTCCTGTGAGTTTTGTTTATTTGCCTGTTCAAACTTTACAAACCTAATTAATATAATTTGATAATTTACAGGAATGAAAGTAGTATACGGTATGTGAGATTAGTTCACTAGAAAGTTTTGTGGGTACTGAGGGCTCTGTACCACTCTAGACCGGAACTCGATGGGGATAGCTATCTCGTGATTCATCTTGTTGGTGAAGTAGATGTGTCTCAGTCGGCACGTGGCGTGGACCTCAACCCGGATGGTGTGCAAGTACTCTGTCCCAAACGCCTTGGTGGTGAACTCTTCTAGGTTGATCTGGACCCTATTCCAGCCCTTCACCAGAAACATGGGCAGAGTGCACATCAGCAGTCTGCTAGACGCCTTGCAGTCACCGCACACGATGATGAAACGACGACGGAAGTGATGCTTGTCCATCACCAGAACGTTCATCTACAAGTAGGAGACATAATCAAATGCTGCTTGTCCATCACCAGAACGTTCATATACAAGTAAGAGACATAATCAGATGCTGCTTGTCCATCACCAGAACGTTCATCTA
>CABEEJ010003677.1:0-27771 GCA_901482245.1 Timema douglasi
ATCAGGAATGTTAGATTCTCTATACAATAATGCTTGGAAAAATAATGAAAAAGGAAATGTTCAAAAATCGAGATCTAGAATCGAAAAATTGAGGTTGAACTTGAGAATCAGAATCGAGTTAAACAGATATCGTGACATCTCAAATTAAAATCATAATAATATTTTATAAAAATCGAATTATTATTATTAATTTGCATAAGAAAGTTTTGGTTGTTAATACGTATTATTAGTTGGTTTATTTTGAAATTGGTCAAGTCAGCATGAGTTATAAATTTCAATGCATAAAATCATAATGCTTTAACGTTGAGATTTTAAAAGTTAGGAGAAATTACTATCACCAGTTTTATATTTAGATGAGTATCGTTTTTACCTGTTGAACATTGTCTTTGTTGAGGTCATTATGTTGTTCCGTCATGGTATCACATAATGTTCACAAACATAGCTTAGTGACAAAGGGAATCATTCATAATTTCAAATCATTTTGACTTCTATACTCCAGAGATAATCCAAAGTAGCCTAAAGAGATTAAACCCACGGTCGTTGTAGGTAGTTCCTCCAATAATCCACTCAGGTGGGGTACTTTTAGAAACGTACTTAATTTGATAAAAGCCCGTGGGGACGTAACGCGAGTCAATTTTAAAGATAAAATTGCTAGTACGACATATTTCTGTTTCGGAGAGGTGTATGAATGTCGCTTTTTAAATTAGAAGCCTGAAACATGATAATAAAACCTAAAGTCAAAGATGGGGCTTTTGTTGTAAAATAGTAGGCCTACTTTTAATTTTTAAATAACTCATTAAGATAAATGTTTAGGGAAAATAATAAAGATACATATATTTTATGCAGACATATCTTAGGCTAACCATTTCCTAATCATTCCAATTCGGGACAGAAAATAAAAGGAATAGAAGTATACTTTTAAGACTTTAATCAATGTTAGCTTAACTTGTAGCCAAATAATTGAATAAAATTATGAATTAAAATTTTCGAAAATATGTAAAATTTCAAATTCTGTAAATACATTTAGGAAATAAAATAAATATTAAATATAATAAACGTTTTTAATTATTTGTATTTTAATTTTTTTTAATACATTATTCTATTCAATTTCCTTTTTAAAATCTTCACAGTAATAACCAATGCCTTCGTAGTCGATTAAGTGTGGCAAATAAAAAATAAAATAAAAGCGGCATGTCTTTTAAAATCTGGGATATCTAATGATACGGGATAAGAGTATAACAAACCGGGGCTGTCCCGGATAATCTGGGTAAATGGTCACCCTAAGATATCTGAATCTATCTCTGCTTACGTTATATATATTATTTTTTCACAGTTCAGGTTTAAAATACTGGTTTTATATGTTATATAAATGATTTTATGTTGAAATATGTTAGATTTAGGGAGATGTATGATCATGATGTATGTTCATAACAAATCAAATTTTTCTTTTTAATTCGAAATGTTTCGTGAAGATGCGAGTGTAATTATGGGTATTAAAGTCGAAACGAACGAGATTTGGCGTTGAGCTTTGACATTTCAGAGCTTCCACATTCCAAATATTTATGATAGTAATGTCACAACGCTGAGCTATTTGTTATGTTTATTTTGATTTGCATAAATTTATTGTACCAACGTGAGTGAGAGTGCTGGCTTAAGGAATCTAATGCAATGAATTAGACAACTTTTAAAGAGGAATTCTGACCACTCATAACAAACTTTCACTAGTTGTGGAGTAACGAGGTCAGATTGGGTTATAAAATCTTGGTTTTATTGACATCGGGGCTGGACCATAGCGGACTAGTATATTCAGGTCATCAGTAGTACTCTTCCTAGAGGGCAACCGCCGAGCCCAAGGTCCTGAGTTCGGGTTATGTAGGTCGTCGCGAGCCGTGTCAGTGTCAGACTATCAGTCCTAAGTTTTCGCGACCAAGCCAGTTTTTGTATGAGCGCAAACGTCCTAGTTCTTATATTTCTTTTAAATCGCATTTAAGATCAAATTTTCTATTACTGCTTAGTGCTACTATTAAATTACAAATTGAAACCTTCAGTATCATTTAGAACCCAACCAACTACGTTGCCACCAAACCTACCCTTCATCGCAAGTTAACAAGACAGATATGGCCCACGGAAGAGAGGGGGGGGGAGGCGACAGTAACTTATATGGCAGTTCTTTCGACAATAGATGTTGGGAAGTGTCGTGTATAAACACGTTTCCTCATATCATATGATAAGAAGAGGCATGTCTTGACATATCTTCGGGCCCATGGAGGACACTTCCCAACATCTGCTGTAGGAAGAACTCCTAAGTACCACATAGTAATGTTTAGGACACCCTGTATTTTTCAATTGACTTCTTAATTAACAATGATGGACATTTCACTTTCAAACACAAACTTTATATATTAAAACTCTTTAAATTACTTAATGAAGATATTTTTTTTAATCTTGAAAATTAGCAACTTTATCTCGAGCCATCAAAAGTAGCCTCGCTAACACCCACCTACCCACTCACCTCCGCATACAAAACTAAATGGGTGCATACCTGGCTTTACATGTTTCCCCGAGTGGATCAGAGCAATGATCGTACCACTACCCAAATAATAAGTTTATTATTAGTACAACCATTAGGTGCTTTGGTGTTTATTATGTTTTCTGGGTTCATTGGTTGGTTAATGGTGTTCTAATTTAAACCATATGCTCAGAAATGTCATGCTACACATTTTACTTATATATATATTTACATCCATTACTGTTTCCAGCCTATAGCATGGGTCAGTTTTGTTTATTCAAACAATATTCTTTACTACCTGATTTTAAGCCTGTCTTAGTTTCATATGCTTTATAATCTAACTTTAGAATAGGAGGGGCATAACACCCAGTCCCCAGCCGTTAATTTATCACTGTGACGGGACACCCACATTTCAGCAAAGATAAATTTGTATGCCATATCGGTAATTGAACACGGAACCCTTAGCTCAGTAGATAGACATGCTACCGACTGATCTAATGTGTCGTATATACATTGATATATATATATCAAACTGATATAGACCTTCCTCTCGCCCTTGAAGTGGGGATGTAGGGAACGTGAGAAAAGTAAGTGTTTTTGCAGTTTTTATTTCAAAACAATTTTTGGTTAAAATATTTAGTAGAAACTTATAGTTTAATTTTATTCACATGGTGATATCAACAGTTGTTTAATATCTGTCAAGGGTGTCCTAGAATTTAATGACAACTTTTTCTCTTCATTTAAAAAGTTTTATCATTTAATGTAGCTATGCTATTGACAGATATTCAAAAATGTTGAAATCACCTTTTGAATAAAATTACTGTTTATATTGGAGAAATATTTTATTTTATTTGGTCAAAAAAAAAAGGTTTTCCTTTAAAAGCTACAAAAAATTAGCCCCTTTTTGTGTTCCCCACATTCCCAAATTAAAGCACCCAGCAGGGATTCAAACTTTAGATTTGGTACCCGCCTCGGTGGCGTAGTTGGCTAACGCGCTATTCGTGTTGAGCTCGACTGCTGAGGACGGGGAGATCGAGGTTCGAATCTCGGTCGGGTGAAATGGTTTTCCACTCTCCTTCCACGCAAATGCGGGTTAAATTCCTCTAATTCAACCTACCCAATTCCTAATCCATTAGAGTACTTAAAGCGTATAACCCGAATGGGTAGTAAGACGCGGTGCGAATTTTTTTTTTTTTAGATTTGGTATCATTGGCCACTGTCAGGAAAGCCAACAAAACGCGTTTACAAAAATGTCACTAAACTATGTCTGTTAAAATAAAAAACCTGCGAAGTAACTATAATTTTTGATATTCTAATATATAATAAAACGAATGGACTTAATAAATATGAAAACCAAAATACTCCTATGGGCACATGTACCTCAAAGTTAACTTAACCTAGAACACTACTGCCAATACTATAGTCTTCTTCTTCTTAAGTCAACAACACAAAGGTTAGTTTAGTGTGGTTTGTATCCATCCGGCGCTGGGCATGCACTCAGCCCTTCTGGTTAGTGCTGCCTGCACAATCTGGTTTAAATCCCATGCACTAAGGGAGTTAAAAAAAGTATGATGGCTCGCACATTTTCCTCCACATTGAATTTCTATTATCGAGCACGAAAGGACCTACCAATTTATCCGCAGGAAGTTGTTATACGAATTTTTATGACTCTAGAAAAATACATCGTAGCCTGCCGAGCTTGAACCCATGAACAACAGGAGCTGAGACGCGAATTTTACCCTAAGATCACCCAGGTAGACCTTACGATTATAAAAAAAATACATTTAACTAGAAGTTGGGCCTATCTCCGACAGGTGGAATTTCGAAATTTGCGTCAAGTTTGTTTCTTGTAATTTTATACGGGATGCTTGCCCATTATCAGCTTTTCTGTTAAAAATAACATGCTTCATAGAATCCATACTAAATTTTATCTCTCTGAGATTAAACTTGTTCGTTAAATTTTCGATGTTTAATTTTTCAAGTTTCGTATTTTTCTCATAAATATCGGTAAATGTGATTTTAAATACGTAGATGATTAATAAAACTCAGTGGTACGTTGCGTACGCTTACCAGAGTTTTAAAAAGAACTGATCTGTAATTTAAATGTTGTATTAATAAAGTCCCAAAGATCAATGGAATCATTATTATCTGCACGCTCCAATCGTTACTTTCAAATTGTTCTATACTAAACCTGTTGATAGAGATTCAATATGTTAGACATGCATGAGTTTGCTCGCTCGCAGCCTACAGGACGTGACAGAAAGAGGGAGGGGGAAATTCATTCTAATCCATTGTGTGACTACGTTGGTTACCTCACACGAGTGAAATTGCTCCGGGGTCGGCGCTGATGCAAAGTTTGTGTGAGCAGAATATCATCACGCCCCACCTCCGCCAGGTTACAGCACCTCTCATTGTCTCCAATCACTGCCTAGCTTGCAGGAGTAGCAGAGTTAAGACGTCTCTCCTTGATTACTCGCCTTGGGTCTTGTGGCTTCAGACAAGGGTGGTATGTTGGTGAGGGGGCAGGGGGGTTTGTGTAAGGGGTTGGAGGAAATAATACTGGTAAGAGGGACAAGATAGCCAAGATGAGACAGTCTGTACGATGTTACTTCAGAATAAATATTATGCAGTGTTAACGGGAAGCTGTTAAGTTCTTTCAGCAATATTTTAAAAGAGATTTTTTTAAAGCAAATTTTTAAAATAAGTATTTTTTTATATTATTGCTAGTTTTTCCGACAAGTAAAAATTGTTTTTAGCGAAATAGAAATTTTGAACTAGGACGGAAATAATTAATATTGTTAAATCTCACAGTAATTTTGTTGACTTCTCGTCAAATAATTGGTTACGTTTGAAATTAGCCTATAACCAGTCTTGGTTTATTTGTTTGACTAATTTCGGTATTTGTTTATATAATAATATAAAAAATGCGTAAAAAAGTGTTTTATTGTATGCTAACATTCTAATTTGTTTTAACTTTTTGTCCAACGTACTTTTATAAAAACAGAAGTCAATTTAATTACATTCATGGCTTCAATATTTGTACTTTAATATACAGTATATTATTTACTAATAATATTTACATAAGTAAGATCTGGCTATAAAATGATTTGTGCGCGTGCATACGTTTTTGCTTGCGCCCTCCCCTTATCAATAAATGTACACACGTTTGGATAAAAAAAAGCATGGAAAACAATTTAGGGCAGTCCAACCTCAGTAGACCCCCAACTGGGTTTCCATCCCTTATTTCTTTTTAATCAGCCAACTCCGCCATAGCTCGCTTGTCCACTGACTTGGACAAACGTTTATTTAGTAATGTGCATGAATAAATGTGGCCAAATTCGTCAGATATTTTAATTATGATAAAATAGCACAAATTTTAAGGGTAAATTTACTGCCTATATTGAAATGTTCATGACGGAAATCCTTCCGGCCGATTGAAATCGCACACATAAATTATCCGCCTAGTGATAAAGTTGTGTGCAGGGTTGGACGCGGGCTGTTTGCGACGTGTCAACATGTTTGTTCCTGTGCGCATGTACAGATTAATAGTTCATAGTTCAATGTTAATATTTACACTTGAATCAAAAACAATGAAATTGACTTCACAATGACTAAGCTACATCGAGTCGATACATTCCCCAATAACAACAAATTATTGGAACTAAATTTACAAATAGCTTGGACATATTTCGACACTACCAAATGAAATTTATCAATAAATTGACCTTACATCTACCATCACAATCAAATGAATCATAGTTAGTGTTGTTTGGGTAAAATGCTATTTAAATTGTAGCATAGAGGGGAAAAAATGGTGCGTCACAATACACACATTTTACAGACAACGAGTTTTATATCCCAGACCCTTCTCCCCCCCCAAAAAAAAAAATCAGGAAATACATTTTGAATTAACTTAACTATGACAGAGACCTCTGTTACCCATGATATAAAGTGTATTATAAATATCTCATGGTTGTCTATCAGATGGAAGTAGTAACTCATTTTGCCCCCTCTCCCCTCCTGCGCCATTTTGTTAAGTCTTTAAAGAAATATTTTATAATATATTTTATTGTCAGGATTATCTTAAGTACGATTGAGCTGGAAACAAACACAATTAATAAAATATGGGATATCTGATTTCCAAACCCTTCCTTCACCTCTGACAAGACGTGTATCAATCACAACTTGTGAATGTGGGGAATACCAGGCCTCCACCGTGGTTCGGATTCCACGTTAAACTGTAGGTCCTCCATTTCATCTCACAATCCCCCTACCATTGCACATTAGCGTAAGTGCGTGCCGAACGGCTAGTAAAACGTGGTGCTAGTAATAATAAAAATAAAATATTTCCCGAAACCTTAGCTCAGTCAGTATCGTTTATACCTACCCAGATAAGGCCTAAGGGCCTCGGGTTTAATTCCTGACATGGCTGAAATATGTATCATTGGTGATTTATTTTAGCGCCTCGTCTTATTACCCGTTCGGGTTATACGTTTATGTACGAACTTAACTAATAATTTTAGCGATCGGGAAGGCTATATTTAGAAGAAGTGAACCCATATTTGCTTGGAGGGATAGTGTAAAACATTTTGGGAAATTACCCTTGTTATCCCTCACAGCTTCGGGGGTAACTGGTTGTGTTTGTTGAAATGTAGTATCCGGGTGACGTTGATCGTTAGTCACCGGTCTCGTGGGTCTAGTGGGTGGGGGTAAGGAAGGGAGATGGGGGAGAAAACGTAGGTGGGTTGGGGGCGGCTGGGGTATGCAAATGATAGCCCTCGGGGCTTAAAGGAAATATTGTCGTAGGTGGGGATCGTGTGGTTGGTGAGAGGGGAAGACTAGGAGAAGAATTAGAGAACTCAGGGGTAAGGACTCTGTTGGAGTGGAGTGGGGGCGTTCGGGGGTCCGGGTGTTGCAATCGGGATAGTAGAAAATGGGCCGATGACGGGTAGATAGAGGTTCGTATCTCCGTTGAGTTTACTGAGGGTATTTTGCCCTACTGTTTAGTCGGCCCTTATATCTTTCTTTCACACTTGCACAGGCCGCGCTACCAACACTCTACTGCCTGGACCGCTCCACAGTCCATATTCTCTGAGGCTTCCGTGACGATTTCCCCACTATACTCAGCGCCAATTCTCGGGAAAATCTAAAATGTCAACCGGCTTGGACATAGAAGTCACGGAGTATAAAGAAGATGAAGATGAAGAAACTCTGTCGGAGGAATCCTAGGATGGAAGCATGGATACGCCATGCACAAGGAAGGTAACCACAGGGGAACAACAACCTGGACACTCGCAAACTAAACAATGTAATCAACATCAGTCTGACATAAACTATGAACCAGTCACGTCTCAAAACACAGGGCCAAACCCGGAGTTGATGTTCCAGTGACAGAATATAGAGGTAAACAATAAGTTCTCCACACTGGCTTGTGGGCAACACAACAACGACCAACAGGGTGCTTCTATGGATTCATCAGATGATATCTTGTTTGAGAGAAACTGGATCAAAAAAGGTAAAAACACCTCCGATCGTGATACCAAACGCGGTGGAGTATAACAACATAATTAAACTCCTAAATCGCAATCTAAAGGATGACTAAAAACTGTACTGTATAACACAGAGCATTACAATTATTACGAGCTCTCTTAGGGACTATTCCTTGCTGTTAAAGCTTCCCAAGGAAAGTTTTCTTGAGCACTACACCTATATGTTCCAGAAGGATGCTCTTTAAGATTGTGATCAAGGGCCTTCACTCCAGTATTCCATGCGATGATATAAGCTTGGAGCTCATTGAAATGGGTTTCACGCCCAAAAATGTGAGACAACTTTTCACGAAATCCACCCCATAAACGGCGACACCTAGACTACTCCCAATCTTTGTCTGCACCCTGGAAAAAAAACCTGTCGCAAAGATTTACGAAATCAGGCTCATAAACCACACAATTGTAAAGGTAGAAGAATATTGAAAATCGGCGTTAATGATACCGCAGTGCCACCGACGCCAACGCTTTGGTCACTCTAAAAATTACTGTTCCCGAACCCCAAGTGTCTAGGTGAATATTTGACTATAGCCTGTTCCAAGAAAGATATAACCACGCCAGCACGCTGCATGAACTGTAAGGATGAGCAGGTGGCAAACTATAGGAACTATTCTGTATTAGACAGGGAAGTGGAGAGACGCAACAAACAACTGGACCAGTCCACCCAAGGAAGGCATAGGGTAACAAGAGACAATTTCTTCATACAGCCAGGTCACCCAGCGACTTAGCCAAAACACCATCCCAATGGAAACGTATGCTCCCGTGGCCAAGCGGTTATCATACGCAGCAACCGTAGTAAACCTCCCCCAAAACTCTAGCAGGGGAAATTATAACTCAGATGAGGTTTCTGAGCTAAGGGACCTCCTTCAAATATTCAAAGATATAAATCTATCAGGCCTTCTTGCACACCTTAAAAATACCTGGGCAGATTAAAAAATGTCCCCGATAAAACCACAAACGCTCTGGTTTAACTGGAAGTATTCACTGAATTCTTCAGTGATGACAAATAATAAACACAGCACCCAGCTGACTTTTTAAACAAAATGTTCTGGAACGCCAATGATATCCTACAGCAGGCTCACGAATTGGAACAACTATTAGAAACATACGGAGTTGATATCGCTTTCATTTGTGAGAAGCTTTTAACAGAAACAAAAAGTTTGACTTTTTATGAGTAAAATATTTACAGGACCAACAGCCCTACCGGTAGGGGCGGGGTAACTGCCATCCTAGTTAAGAAAAATCTGAATCATTACCACACAGTTATTCAGGGTACGCTTAGCATTGAAACAACTTCAATAATAGTTCCCATACCATGGAGCGACATAATGTTTAGTGCGGTGTATAGGAGCCCTTCAGTCCCGATCACAGCCCAAAATCTAAATACGCTTATGGCCAAGAAAAATCTCTTCGCCACTGGTGACAATTGTAAACATCTACTCTGGAACAGTTGCCTATATAATCAAGTTTGCCTTTCCCTGGCAGATCATGCGACCTTGATAAACTATGCAGTTTTGGCACCGAAGGAACCCACATTCTACCTCTACAGTTACAGAAATCTGCTGGATGTGCTCAATGTGATACTTACAATTTCAACCAACAGCCTGAAGACCTGCATACTTTAAATGAACTGTACTCCGACCGCATCCCGGTTTTCTGTCGGCTCCGAATAAATATTAATCCTGTAAACTATTTTCTTATAAGAAGGATTCCAAGCACCAACTGGCCCAAATACCAGAACACTTTAGTCAGGGTTATACCACTAGAATTTAAGGTTGAATCGACTTAAGAAGTGGAAAACTTGGTCCTCCTCTTGACATCAATGCTGCTTGAGACTCATCGGCAATCAACGACCTATGAAACCCCGATAGTCATCCTAAAGAGGGAACATCCAAACCTGAACGTCTTGATAGCCCAGAAAAGGGAAGTGTGCCATGAATGGCAGATATCCCACTTGCCGAGACATTGAGCCGAATATAACAGATTAAGGGCCCAGGTTCGCCATAAAGCGAAACAATTGAAACTAATCCACTGGAACTGGTACATTTCGGAAAACGTCAACAGTAGTGATAGTGTGTGAAAGATCACCAAACAACTTAAAGAGGACAATTCTAAAACTAGAACTACGGCCATTCACGGACGTCATGGGATGACTTACACAGCCGCAGCCAAAGCAGATGCTATAGCTGAAACATTTGAAGACCAATTCAAGGTGAACATCAAGCCCCAGAATGAGATCTTCACAAGGGAAGTGAAAGATGAGGTGAATCTATATCTCGAGGAAACTATACCGATGCTACCACCCCCGGTGTATAGACATTGAGTGAAACCTGTTATCAGGCATCTAAAAAAGAATAAAGCCCCAGGTGTGGACCGAATATCAAATGAGATGCTGTTCCATGCTCCTGACAGTCATTCTACTCCTGACTTCCATATTTTCTGCCGCATTAAAGTGGGGATACTTTCCGAAAGTTTGGAAGGTAGCGGACATAATATCTATCGCAAAGCCTAGCAAAGACTCCAAATTTCCGCAGAGCAGGAGACCCATCAGCTTACTCAGCTGTCTTGGTAAGCTTTATGAAAAAAATTCATGAAATTCTAAGACAGTTTGCCCAGGAAAACCAAACACTTACTGATATTCAATTTGGTTCCCGGAGCCGCCACTCCACAGTACACCTGATTACCATTTTTGTGGAAGAGACAACAGATAATTTTAACAAGAATGAAATTATATTAGCGGTCTTTAGGAACTTTGAAAAGGAGTTTGATTAGGTCTAGCATTATACCCTCCTTTGAAAGATGATTGACTTTCATTTCTCCTGGACGTACATCCACACGATAAGAAGCTTCCTCTACGGTCGTTACTTTAGGGTAAAAATTGAAGGTAAGAGGTTATCCCTACACAACATCAGAGTGGGAGTGCCGCAGGGATCTGCCCTATCACCGTTTTTGTACAGCATATATGTTTCCGACATCCCTACAGATCCAAAAATCAGTGTCAGGCTATTTGCAGATGACACACTGTCTTACACCTTACACAGAGACATCCGGTACGGGTTTAAACACTTGCAAAGATTTCTGGACCAGTTCGGCAACTGACTGAAAAAATGGAGAATAAATGTAAAGTCTGCGAAATCCACGGCTATCAGGATAGCTAAAAGGAGGAGCCAACCACTGGACCAGATTAGTGTCCTGGGTGAAGACACTCCCTTCTGTAACGAATCCAGATATTTCGGTGTCATAATGGACTCCCTCCTCAGCTGGAAACCTCACGTCGACAACTCGAGGTAAAGGCCTATGAAGGTCTTTGTCCGGAATTATGGACTATTCAAGAGCCAGATCCAGGTGATGAATACTGGAACAAAACTTCTCCTTTATAGGAGTCTAATCCTTCCTCTACTCGTCTACGCCTATGAAGCGTGGAGTTGTGTGGCACCAAATGATCTGAGCCAGCTTCAGTTTGTCCAAAACAAGGAACTCAGGTGCATACTAGGAGTCACCACAAGAACAAATGAATTTATCCACGCTGAAACTGGGAGCAAGACGCTAAGGGAGATCTACGAAGAACCAAACAGAAAATTCTACACGAAAACTGAGAGCTGGAGTAAAATGCAATAGTTAAAACCTATGACAGTACAATCCCCGAGAACAAAGGATGTACAAAAAGCCGAGACTGGATTAAGATGTGCCTTACCCAGCTCAATAAACTCCAAACCAGCATGTCCTACTGCCCTTTCTTTATTTCATTATTTACAGCGCCCTCTCGACCCAACTTGACATCTGTCAATAAATCATTTTTCACAAACTCGCAATCAATTTTCCATCCTTCATAAAGTGTTTAGTATGAATTTATGTTTTTTTTTATCTCAGCTAGATATCACTCACACACCCCAAATTGCATAACGGGCCTGACTGCGCTTGTTTCTATCATTACAATGTACTAGCGCTCGATTTAAATACTTCACAACATAATACTCTCCCCACTTCACAATTCCTTCTTCCAACTCCACCTTCCTTCCACAATCAATAAACACGTTCACAAAAATATGTTATGGTCTGTGACTACAGATCGGTACTTTTAGATATTAACAAGCCAACTACCTTCTCTGAGGGTCTCTTCTGACAGTTAGAGCTGGTAGACAGGCAAACAAGGAAGAGTGCAGTTTCAGTGGTGACCCAACCCTGGTGTACCACCTATTTTCTAAAGAGTACTAATAAATTGTCGTTTTTCAGTAAGAGAAATATTTTTCTTAACTCCCTCTCCTTCCAGCGTCATCCTTTAACACCCATCGCGACTCACATTGCCGGGACAATCACTTAGTCTACTGTGAGTGTAGCGCGTTTGACCAAGCGGCCACCAAAGCGAGTCAAATGTGTATGCCAAATTAACTACTGGTGGGTTGAATTGTGCCTTTTTTTTCGAAGTAATCAGTCGGTTCTGAAAATCCGCGTTAAATACCCAAAGTTCTTTTTTTCGTGTTTAAGTTGTGTTTAAAGCACCGCAGTAGGTGTACAGATTAAATCAAGGCGAACCCTTGTCGTTTATGTTCCAGTGCCAAAGATCGAGATAGTCGGTGAGTCGGACATCTACGTGAAGACGGGGAGTACTGTGAACCTCAAGTGCGTCATAACCCAATCCCTGGAGGAGCCGGCCTACATCTTCTGGTACCACGACAACGAGCGGGTGCTCAACTACGACAAGACGGCCAAGGACATCCGCATGGACCGTGTCGGGCCGGACACCACGGTCGGTACTTTGGTCATCTACAACGGGCAGCGTCAGGATTCCGGAAACTACACGTGCTCGCCGTCCAACCTGGACTCTGCCAGCGTGCTGCTTCACGTGCTCAATGGTGAGTACATTACAGGACTTCCTGAATAAGACAGTGATTCCCAAGCAGAGGTTCTACAAGCCCGTGTCTGGTGTTTGGCGAGAATTTACGATATTTTAAGGCTTGCTCCAAACAAAAATTGTTGGGAATCACTGGACTAGAATAAGAGACAAATAAGAGTTAAGTACAATCCTATCCTATGTAGAACTTACTTACTAGAGTGAGAGACAAGTACAATCCTATCCTGCATAGAACTTACTTACTAGAGTGAGAGATAAGTACAATCCTATCCTGCGTAGAGCTTACTAGAGTGAGAGATAAGTACAATCCTATCCTGCATAGAACTTACTTACTAAAGTGAGAGATAATTACACTTCTATCCTGCATAGAACTTATTTACTAAAGTGAGAGATAATTACACTTTTATCCTGCATAGAACTTACTTACTAGAGTGAGAGATAAGTACAATCCTATCCTGCATAGAACTTACTTACTAGAGTGAGAGATAAGTACAATCCTATCCTGCATAGAACTTACTTACTAAAGTGAGAGATAATTACACTTCTATCCTGCATAGAACTTACTTACTAAAGTGAGAGATAATTACACTTCTATCCTGCATAGAACTTACTTACTAAAGTGAGAGATAATTACACTTCTATCCTGCATAGAACTTACTTACTAGAGTGAGAGATAAGTACAATCCTATCATGTGTAGAACTTTCTTACTAAAGTGAGAGATAACTACACTTATATCCTGCATAGAACTTACTTACTAGAGTGAGAGATAAGTACAATCCTATCCGGCATAGAACTTACTTACTAAAGTGAGAGATAAATTACACTTCTATCCTGCATAGAACTTACTTACTAAAGTGAGAGATAATTACACTTCTATCCTGCATAGAACTTACTTACTAGAGTGAGAGATAAGTACAATCCTATCATGTGTAGAACTTTCTTACTAAAGTGAGAGATAACTACACTTATATCCTGCATAGAACTTACTTACTAGAGTGAGAGATAAGTACAATCCTATCCGGCATAGAACTTACTTACTAAAGTGAGAGATAATTACACTTCTATCCTGCATAGATCTTACTTACTAAAGTGAGAGATAATTACACTTCTATCCTGCATAGAACTTACTTACTAGAGTGAGAGATAAGTACAATCCTATCCTGCATAGAACTTACTTACTAGAGTGAGAGATAAGTACAATCCTATCCTGCATAGAACTTACTTACTAAAGTGAGAGATAATTACACTCCTATCTTGCATAGAACTAACTTACTAGAGTGTGAGATAAATTACACGTCTATCCTGCCTGGGTCTTCATATAATGAAACTACTACATGTTCTGTTTTTATTAATATTATTTTAAAAATAAACTAATAAATAATAGTTGAGAATGTTGTGTACTGTAAATATATTTGCTTATAAATTATCTTATTTATTTTTTATCCACTTTATGAAATCGTTATAATATTAATTTTCTTCTATTTCATGGTCAAATATTGACTTCTATCCTCTTTACGGAAATAATTAAAGAATAATGCTTGCATTGCTATTTTCCTGAGAAAATGGTTCATAATTTAAGTCACTAAAACTTCATTATAAACTTTATTATTACCTTTTCGTGACCATTAGGGTTGAATTCGAGATTTGTATAGCTCCACTGAACCCGAAAATGTTGACTTTGCGATGCAGCCTGTCTGTTTGTATCTAGATTTTTGTCTATAATCAAGACAAATTTATCAATTGGGCTGAAATTCGGCATCTAGAGCTTTCGTAATGTCCCCCTGAGGTTCTTTTAAATTAGATATCAGACCTTAAAATGAAAGGTTAACTAAAGGGCAAAATTATATAAAATACAGTTTCTTTAAAACACTTCTAAGGATTTTTATTATATTTTAAATCTAGTCATTGTTTAACGCTACTAACTAAATGGAAATGCTTGTTTTCCAAAGAAAATGACTAAGGGAACTTCAAATAGAACTGAGCAGAAATTTCTGATTTTGATCAAATATCAACAACTATCTGAAATACGAAATAACATATCATTGTAAAGTTGTTGTAGTTTTTATATAAAAAATTTAACCTAGTATGTATTTCTATAAAACCATTAGTTTCTGAACTATAAGCAAACACACATTATTTTTTTTACTGAATATGTACTTAGAAATATTTAATTTATTGTTATGTTCTTTGGTGAACAGAGAAGCTGCTCTTTTCTCAAGCATTCTGTAACAGTGTATATTATTACATTTATACTCTTTGGTGGAGTGTTTCTGTAGCAGTGTATATTATTTATTTTAGCAAATTTTACTAGTTTTTAATAAATGTCTCCCCTTTAAGATAAAAGAGAATGTCTCAGCGATGCATAGCGCCATTTATTTATTATGTTTACAAGAGAATTTTCAAATAAGAACGTATGTTACTCAGTTCACTAGCTTGATAAGATTTGTATTAATTAATAATAATATTTAGCACCACGTCTTACTACCCGTTCGGGTTATACGCTTTAAGTACAAATTACTCTAATGGATAAGGAATTGGGAAGGTTGAATTAGAGGAAGTGAACCCGCATTTTCGTGGAGGGAGAGTGGAAAACCATTTAGTAAAAACCACCTTCAGTTCACCCGACCGAGATTCGAACCTCGATCTCCCCGTCCTCAGCAGTCGAGCTCAATACGATAAGCGCGTTAGCCAACTACGCCACCGGGGCGGGTTTGTATTAATTTTTTCTACATTTTTATGGTGAGTCAATATTATAATAGTGCTTGAGATAAATATAAATGTATTTATTATATTGTTTAGTAATGTTAATCTCACCACTCCATCATTCGCCTGATTAAAATATGGGCGACCACATTGAAAATCTTTCTGCGGTTAGAAAAACGTGGGTTTTTTTTCTAACAAATTTCATACAGTAAACCTGCTTCCAACAATGGTATCAACAAACCACGTTTTTAGACCACCTAATACTCCTGTTTAATCCTCTTTGACGCTGAATTATCGCATAGAGAATAACAGAAGACCGTTAAACACTAATTTATAAAGACAGTAAGGATTTCTAACATAATCCCGAACGCCTGGCTCAGAGATGAGCACGGTGGTCGAAGACTTTGTCACTGAACTAAAAATAGACTTATCACCACAGTCTGATTTTAATGGAGAATGTAAACCGCTTATGGCTCGTCTACCATCAGTTACGCCCTCTTGTCGGACGCGCAGTCGTAAAACACACTGAAAGATGCGCTGTGTTTGCTCCAACAGGGAATGTATAAAATAAAAATGTTGGTAGACGTAATTTAATCCAATATGACTGTCGTCAAAGTTATATTTAAGTTTTAAAAACACGAGTTAAATAGAATTAAATATATGAACAAAAATTATTAAATTATTTTTCTTAAAAAAATACTTACGAAATGTTACCCTTGACTAAGGGCGTATAAAGGGGAGAAGGTTGTGGATTTCTAATAATGTATACTTTTGAACAAACACATCTTTCATATGACATTTTGATTAAAGGATTTCGTACATTAAAAAAAAATACATTATAACATGTATTTGAAATTTGTAATTCGTCTTTGCGCGTTGACTAGTTTTCCAACCGAACTATTCTACTCTTATATTAAGAAGTTACTAACACTATAACACCATATCCTAGTTAAAACTCATTGTTATATATCATACTCTTTTTATATTTAAGACTTGAAGTGATTCTTTTCGAAAAATATTTCCAAAGCTATACTGAACCGATGTTTATCAACCTTAAAAAACTAAACTGTCCAAGATATAAAAAGGGGGAACGCAATTTTAGAAACTACAGTTTTTTATATATCTCTTTCTTGATTACTGCCAATCCAATTCTAATTTATTTTTAAATAAAAACATTTAATTTTAGGAATGTCATACATAAGTTACAAATTTCTTAAACCGATGCTGTCATTTATATATAATTTTCATCTGTCGATGAATGTATCAACGATATTGGGGCATATTTCTCAATCTCATAAAAATAAATTAGTTGATATGAGGTATCGCAAGATGTAGATGTAAACAATCAAAAAAGTCAAAGGCCATGCTTACCTTAATAACAGGGCTGACACAGGGCTTCATCCACTCTAGGTTAGGCTTTAAATTTGCGCCTCAGTTGTATTATGTACAGTATAAATAAACCAAATTCCCTGCTTGACTCGCATATAACGTTTGGCAGGCCCTGTAGCGCGAATGGGAGAATCTAGAACTGGCTTCAATATATTTACTGGCGAACCTAATAGGACGATAGCAATGGGAATACCGAGACGCAGATGGGAGAATAACATTATAATGGACCTGAAAGAGATGGTGTGTAATTAAGTGGACTGGATAGAACTAGCTCAAGTTAGGGATAGGGTGTAATGCGGTGGACTTGATAGAACTATCTCAAGGTAGGGGTAGGGTGTAATGAGGTGGACTGGATAGAACTAGCTCAAGGTAGGGGTAGGGTGTAATGAGGTGGACTGGATAGAACTAGCTCAAGAAAGGGATAGGTTTTAATTAAGTGGACTTGATAGAACTAGTTCAAAATAGGGGTAGGGCGTAATGAGGTGAACTTGATAGAACTATCTCAAGGTAGGGGTAGGGTGTAATGAGGTGGACTGGATAGAACTAGCTCAAGAAAGGGATAGGTTTTAATGAAGTGGACTTGATAGAACTAGTTCAAAATAGGGGTAGGGCGTAATGAGGTGAACTTGATAGAACTATCTCAAGATTAGGGGTAGGGTGTAATGCGGTGGACTTGATAGAACTAGTTCAAGAAAGGGGTAGGGTGTAGTGAGGTGGACTTGATAGCATTATCTCAAGATAGGGGTAGAGCGTAATGAGGTGGACTTGATAGAACTACCTCAAGATAGGGGTAGGGTGTAATGAGGTGAACTTGATAGAACTATCTCAAGATAGGGGTAGGGCGTAATGAGGTGGACTTGATAGAACTATCTCAAGATAGGGGTAGAGCGTAATGAGGTGGACTTGATAGAATTAGTTCAAGAAAGGGATGGTTGGCGTACTTGTGTAAGCGCGGTTATTAACTTTAAAGTTCCTGATCCCACAGTGTAAGTACCTAATTAAATAAAATGTTACAACATTTTTATAAATTGAATGATTAAATATAATATTTACATCTAAATCTGTAGCTCCTCAGTTTTGAACACTTTCCCAAAAGAAAAATATACGATCAAAAGACCCACATCCGAAGTCACGTGGTCAGGATCATTACTCTCATGTTGGACTGAATGAACTCCCAGTGTTGGGTAAATCCCAGTCGTGTGTACCGAGGCTGTATTTTACTCAATGGTATCACATTCTTCAACTCAAATATGGGTATAATTCCCCTACATACTTGCGAAAATATTGGTTTAAAAATAATATTTCAAATAAAATGTTATTTTGGCAATAGTACAAAGTATATTTCGTATCTCTGCCTATGTAGAGTAGGTACCTTCAAAGTAATTTTCATATGGAAAATAAGAACTGCCATTTTGTTTGTAATTTTGAACAGTGACTAAATACAATGTTTAGTCAAAATTGTCAGAGCGAATCTCGAGAGAATCAATTCTTTCACCTTGTGAATGGGGAATGCCAGGCCTCCACCGTGGTTCGGATTCCACGTTAAACTGTAGGTCCTCCATTTAATTTCCCAATCAACCTACCCCTACACATTAGCGTAAGTGCGTACAACCCGAACGGGCAGTAAGACACGGTGATAATAATAATAATAATAATAATGATAATAATAATTCTTTCACGTTTTGCCTTTCACTGCGTTACCCTTAATCTTAGGGTTGGATACCTAGTTATTTTAGTATATTTTAGGTAACCTTATGGAAACCTTATATGGTGAGTTTCAACGGGATCATTTAATGTGCTTTATCTATATTCCGAGGGTGACCTGGCGGTCTAGGGGTAAGGTGCCAGACTTCTGTGCTGGCGGCCGGGGTTCAATCCTCGGTCCCGGCAAATATTTATCTGATTACCAAACCCTTCCTTCACCTCTGACAATCTCACTATCACCCTACCATTACACATTAGCGTAAGTGCGTATAACCCGAACGGGTAGTAAGACGCGGTGATAATAATAATAATATATTCCGAGATACAGACAGATACTGACTGATGGCATCGTGAAAACCACTTTTCCGGTTGGGGGGTGAGTGGGGGGCGCGAAACCTCGACATTTACCAAAATATTGATCTCGATTTGTTTGGAGTGATCACAATATTTCTCTCTCTCCGAAATGTTGAGAGACGGAGAAAATCATACTAAGAACAGAGATGCCAGTATCGGAATACTTTCTTACGTTCCTTCTGTTATTTTTTTTTGTTTATTAAAGTGATGTTGAACATTCACAACGATGCCTTGTGTTCACTTTAAAGTCGGCTAAGTTCTGTTTGAACGCAGTCCCTAGTAGTCTCCCACACTGTCGTTATTATCCGGGCATGACCTGACCAGTGCCATGTTTGCAGGATTTCGCCGCAGAGTGTGCCTGCATTAGCGGCGGTTTGTGGCTGGACATTGGACGCACCACAAGCTCTAAACCAAACAAAATGTCAACTCGAAACTTTGAAGTAGTGCTTACAAAGTTATAAGTGGACATGAAAGAGTAACGTATTAGTTAGTGACCCTGTTTAGACACCGAGAATGCCGTGAAATTGAATAATGTATCGATGTTTTATAAGAGTTTTCTTATTTTTGTTTAGGTCTGTATGGACAAGATAAAGTCCAATTTTCATTGTAAGAACCTTTTAGAAAATTCAAATATATTATCTTGCAACGAAAATTGATATAATTTTATTATATCGCTAAGAGTAGTGCCCAGCATTGTGCTTTTCATTGATTCAAACCGATAGAAAAATAATATCTCCATTTCATTTCTTACGACCTAGTTTTTAATTAATTTAAAAATTCAATCAAAACCTTAAAATTCCAGCATTGAATTGCACATGAGCTACTAATTTTAAAATTTCAGTCTTGAGGTGCACAAGTGCTACTAATTTTCAAATTCCAGCCTTGAGGTGCATCAGAGCTACGGATTTTAAAATTCCAGCCTTGAGGTGCACAGGAGCTACTCATAAAAATTTCAGCCTTAAGGTGAATTGGAGCTACTGATTTTAAAATTTCAGCCTTTAGGTGCACAAGAGCTACTAATTTTAAAATTCCAGCCTTGAGGTGCACAAAAGCTACTAATTTTAAAATTCCAGCCTTGAGGTGCATCAGAGCTACGGATTTTAAAATTACAGCCTTGAGGTGCACAAGAGCTACTAATTTTAAAATTCCAGCCTTGATGTGCATAAGAGCTACTAATTTTAAAATTCCAGCCTTGATGTGCATAAGAGCTATGAATTTTAAAATTCCAGCCTTGATGTGCATAAGAGCTATGAATTTTAAAATTCCAGCCTTGATGTGCATCAGAGCTACGAATTTTAAAATTCCAGCCTTGAGGTGCACAAGAGCTACTAATTTTAAAATTCCAGCCTTGAGGTGCACAAGAGCTACTAATTTTAAAAATTCCAGCCTTGATGTGCATCAGAGCTATGAATTTTAAAATTCCAGCCTTGATGTGCATCAGAGCTATGAATTTTAAAATTCCAGCCTTGAGGTGCACAAGAGCTATGAATTTTAAAATTCCAGCCTTGAGGTGCACAAGAGCTACGGATTTTAAAATTCCGGCCTTGAGGTGCACAAGAGCTACTAATTTTAAAATTCCAGCCTTGAGGTGCACAAGAGCTACTAATTTTTAAATTCCAGCCTTGAGGTGCACAAGAGCTACTAATTTTAAAATTACAGTCTTGAGGTGCACAAGAGCTACTAATTTTAAAATTCCAGCCTTGAGGTGCACAAGAGCTACTAATTTTAAAAACTCAGCCCGGTGCGTGGTGGGTACCACGCAATATTCAAGACAGAGACAAACAAATATACTCTTCCTTTTATTAATATTGATTGTATCGTTTTATAGGTATTGATATTAAATATAAAAAAAGTTGCAGATCACATGGACTGACGTATGAATACGTGAAAACATATTACTAACTTTTCTAGCTATTACAATGAAAATTGGACTGTATCTTGCAATTCTTCTGTATCAAACATACAGTAATTTTATAATCGTGACAATTAAAATATCAAAGTTAAATTATAATTCATTTGCTGATATAACCAGTTGGTTCAGAAAGTTCACGTTAAATACCTAGAAAAAACTTCATGCCGTCAGCCTACAATTGATCCATACCAAGCTACCAATGTCTGTTGGCAAAGATGTTGCCAACTTTCGCGGGAAAAGGGTGTCTCAGTTTTCTCGAATGGAGCCGCTACTTCTTTATTCAAGTAGCTCCTCATTTGTCCTCACTAGACTGATTTGATCCCATTCTAGTCCCACTGCTTCACATAAAATGTGCAAGAGTCGAGGATTGGGCCCAGGACCTCTGTAGCTGTGCTAGGAGCCCTAATCAATGGAACAAAGAGGTGGCCAAATACCTCAAATAAATTTTTCGTAAATCTATAAAAAATATGGATTCTCGTTACGTTCGTTTCTACTGATAATGGCAAGTTAATGGCGCAGTTATTAATAGAAGGCTCTAGATCAAGCCAATGATGTATAATGTTTGGTTTTTCAAATTTACAGGATTTTAACACAGCCCGCAGGTGTTTAATGTGCACTAGGGGGGAAATGAAAGTACTCACAAGTGGTGACCCTTGGGCTGGATGGGGCGATGTAATTATCGCTTCTCTTTGTACACCTGGATGTGTAGTAATATAACCCGCTAATTACTCCCCTCCCTCGTTCTCTTCCACGTGTCCAACAATTCACCGCGAAAATAGAGGACCCTTTTTCTAAAGCTTGCGGGAGTAGGTTATTCGCAATGAAAATCTAGGTCATCAAGTAGCTTTATAACGAAAGAATTTTTTTATTATTTGAAAATTAAATAACATTTTTACTATGAACATTGTTACTACTTAAAAAGTTGATATTACAAAAACGTGTTTTGGTGTTCAAATTGTACAAGGCACCATTCTTGTAATAGACTATACTACCGATGACCTAGACTAAAAACTAAAGTTAACATAGTTTAACTTTTCTTTAAATTTAAAAGTAACACCTGGACACAGGAATCGAACCCATATTTAAGTGACTTTTTTTTTAACTAAAAGTATTTTAAATTTTAGATGAGGTTATAACCGTAACTGACAAATATAATAACTTAACTTTGGCCAAACAAATAGAATTTGTACTTTTGATTGGTGATGACGTCACGATTTCCCTTAAGAATAACTTATTTGCTGTCAATTTGGTCCGTGCTGTTAAAAACTACCAATTTATGTTATCCAAGTTCATAGCTACGACAGAAAAATAAATAAACTTTGAAATAAATTTAAATCTACTTAAGGTTTTTGGGACTAATATTTAATTCAAATGTTTCTTTCCCCAATAATAATAAGTAGACATTATTTTTAAATTTTTAGTTTTAAATAATATTTATTGCACTCAATAAACGATGCGTTATATTTCATTTCCTAATCAAAACTTTGTATTTTTTTTATTTTATTTTTTAGGTGAACATCCTGCTGCCATGCAGCGCGGGAAAAACTCAGCTTCTCCGATTCCCGGTCGCTGGTGGAGCCATCTTTCCGCGGGACTTGGCCTCAGCGCTTGCGTACAACCGCGCAACGTCGCCATTGCTGTCGTCGTGCTAGGGTTCGCCGGCCATCTTGTGGCGTGGGCTGGCTCATAGACAAAATAAAACATTATGTTACCTAGTAGTAATGTTTAATGCGAGGAATGATTTAAAAGTTTTAAAAAAAACTCTTTTAAAGAGACTTTAACATTTGAGAAAATATGTTTTTCATGGAAATGAAGTTTTCAACAAAAATTAAAAAGTGAAATTTAAAACCACAAATGACAACAATGTGGAACAATGTGTGGATTGTGCTAAAATAACACCATTATTTAAAGAAATCGAATATTTGTGTGATTTTTGTAATGTTTTGCGAATCTTCTTCACGGATTCCTTTTTCCGTTTCAATCAACTTATGTTTCCTGAGACGTTCTTTAACTTATCGCGTTTTATTTGTTTCACAATAGAGCTGTGCGATTGTAATATACATGTGTATATATGTGTGTAAATGATAGCTGTGTAAAAATCGGGACTATATCGAAGATCATAGGCATACGGGATTTTAAGGGCGTGGATATTACTGTATTTAGTTTCATGATGTATTTGCCATAAAATGTAGCTATTGATAAAATACTAACGAGATGTCATTATTTTGCTAAAACCTTACCTAAAAAGTTCAGAAATGTTACAAGATTGTTTTTAATAAGTCATTTTAATGTTGGATATATTAATATGTATTCACTTATTTTATAACAACTCCAAATTAACGTGTGTTATTTTTTTTTAATTAATGCTCACTTTTTAACCATAGGTTTATTTCAAGATAGGACATAAAAATTAAGTTTATAGTGAACCAAGCACTAAGTACTAACACCCAACACTAGCACCAAAACTATATATGGAATCGAAAAAAAAAAAAAAATTTAACCTGTTATCACACTATTATGACAAGTGTAGTAGCTGAAAATGGTTTTCTATATTTATTTTTCAATTTTTGTCGCGACAAATTAATCTCGTTTTAAGCCATGTATAAACGCAACGCAATATTAAACTACAGTCAATATACCTTTTCTATTTTAATTGCTATGTTTTATTGTTTGGATGAATAAATAGCTGCATTTTGATGAATCTCCTGATGATTGATAAGATTTTAAATGCATGTATATTTTTTGGTTATGTAATGATAATATAAAAACAAATTAGTGCCAGAAGCTAGGTTTGTAAATACAAACTAAATTTTCAATGAGTGGTTCATGTTAAAATATAATTTTCACACGACACAAAGAAATTTAAGTTGTTGAAAAATGACGAAATTAGAATCTAATAAAAAATCAAGGAAATTTTTAAAAATAATTTGGATCAAATTGAATTTTCCTTGATATTTACCATGATCATTATCAGATATAAAACAAAAAGTTACAAAGCTTAAAACCATTATATTAATAAAGAAAAAATTAAATGATATAACTTTATGCTATAGTAGGCCTATTAATCAAATAGGAATATCATTGCTCTGCTTAGAAAATCTGTTAATTCAACGAACATTGTTGTTTTTTGTTGTGGTTTTTTTTTTAAGTTTTCAAGATAGATATATATATATATGTATATATATATATATATATATACATTTAATATTCGCAGAATATATTGTTAGTCACATTTGCAACGTGACTGAACATTTTATTTATCACTAAGAATGTATTAAAATGGGTTTTTTTAATGTTGAAAATAAGTTTTAGGGAGAACTTTTAATATTTATACGAGTTACTATTACTTGCGTGTGTTTATAACAATTAATTCCAGTCCAGTATGTAGAGAATCCGAACCAAATTGCACTGATCAACACTTCTCTTTTTGGTTAAATGTAATTTTCTTGGAAACCAATCAATAAATAGTTTACGTATCTTATCTAATTTACCAACTTGTAAAATCCACGAAAGATTATTTTACGAATCTGAATGATATCTGGTTCAATATTTATGGGAATAAATATTATTCCAAAAAACTCAAAATTATTCCTCAGTTATAGCCTACATTTTATTTAGGGAATGTGCATATAAATTAAATCCGTCGTAGTGTTACCCAACTGTACTAATATTTTGATTTTTTTTAAAAAAACACTATTTTACCTTATAGTGAATCTGAAATATAAAAATTATGCAGTAAAATTATGTTCAAAAAATCAAATTGAGATTTGAGCCAGATAACTTAATTGAATATATTTTAAATTGTGTTGCACGAAAGGGTATTCAATTGTAGTAAAATCTGTAAATTATATCATTAACTTTTATTTCTACCCCGCTGCATTTGACTAAATAATACGGCGGGAAATATTGTTTTAAATTTTTTCTCAGCTTATTCAACAAAATACTGATAGTATGATTGTGAGCTAAAAAAAAGTGTAAAGACTTTGCCTTTCGATTTCAACAAACAAGAATATCATCCTCAAAGAATGTATACGTAATGGGAGTTGTGTACATATTTACTTATAATGGTGGTTACAAGATGAATTATCTAAAACAAAAAATATCAATGTGATAATGAAAATAGTTCAGATACTTTTTAAATAAACAATATATTTAAAAGTATTCAAATAATTATTGTTATGGAGTATATACTAATTTTTATTGGATACAGTGAAAAAAATATATAAATTTTTTAAAAACAAAAATAATTAGTATAAAATATTCAAGTGTGGTTTGATAATTTTCTGTGTCCATCAAGAAGCATATTTATGCTAATTTATTATGATAAATATTTTTTAAAACTGAAAATTATGAAGAGTAGAAGAGAAAGAGACAGAAGATATTTTGTTGATTGCAAAATTAACTTACAAACTTGATATGACTATTTGGGAAAAAATCTTAATAAATAGGAAAACACGTGTATATTTCAACGTACCTTCTGTGAATTCCAACCAAAGAATGAAACCTGTTTCTCTCATCCATTCCCTTAAAAACAAAACAAACTGTGACACATCTGTCTTCTTAGTGCTGATTGTCAATCTGTATGGTAACTGTTAATGGTTAATTAACGAATATAAAACAATTTACTATTAATAAATACTACAAACACTGATTTTATTTATTTTGTGTCCCCTGCTTTATTTGTTATTGAAAATTAAAAAAATTTAAGTTATATACAGAGTATAGTAAAAAATACACAAAATTATATTTACTATATTTTCATAAAATATCAGTTTAAAAAGGCCCCAAATTACTATAAAAATGCTAATTCTAATCAAACAATAAAATATTTTTTTGTAAAAAAAACACAGGTATAATAAAGCCTAGATGTATTTTTTTTAACAGAATCATACTCACTTGATATTTAATATATGTAAAAAATTTAAAAACATATTTTTTTTAAATCAACATTTATATGCACAATTTAGAGTTGAAAGCTTAAGTATGCCAGAATTTTCTTTGGAAGAGAGTTAAAAAAAAACATTAATGGTAAGCCACCCATAGTACACCCGACTGGGATCGAACACATCTCCCGATCATTGGCAGTCCAGTCTATTTCTAGATTGACTCTTTAGATCAGTCTTTTCAAACTGGGCTCCACTATAGCAGCCTCAGTGTGGAAATTCTAGAATTTTCCTTGTTTTTCATTATATAAAATATAATCCATAATAATTACTTATATAGTAATAATAATAATTTATAATACCATTATATTACTAACTCGACACCTTATCTCAGTATAATTTCTCTCTACTGAGCTAAGGGCCCCGGGCTCAATTCCTGGCATGGTCGAAAAATGTATAATTGGTGAAATATAAGTTTACCCTTTCACATTGATAAATTAACGGCCGTGGACTGGATGCTGTGCTTGTTTTAGTCTAAGTAAGATTATAAGGCATATGAGGCTACGACAGGCCTAGACAGCGGGTAGTGGAAAATGTACGGTTTGAATAAAAAAACTGACCCAGGCTACAGCCTGAAACCAGTAATGGATGTAGAAACCATTAATATTAATATTTCATTCTATAAACCACATATGCATGTCTATATACTAAATTTCAGCCCCATACATGAACTACTTTAACTTAACAAAAATCATAAAATAGCAAGTGTGTCCCCTTATAGGTTATAGCTCGTGAACTATTATGATTTGAAAGGAGTGGATCACTATTTATAGATTTTTTCTTACTACCAGTCCAGGTAATACGCTTATGTGCTAATTACACTAAGAATTGTATGGATTAGGAAGGCTATATTTAGAGGAAGTGTACCCACATTTCCGTAGAGGGAGAGTAAAAAACCTTTTGGAAAAAAAAACACTCATTACACCCAACCTAGATTCGAAACTTGATCTCCCCATCATTTCTATTCTAGTAGTGCCTTAAACCATGGGTCCACCGAAGTAGGCATTTATACCTTATGATTATAGACATGTTAAAATTTCGAAATTATTCTATTTACTGTTGAATGATTATGACCAAATATTAAAATTTTGTCTTTATAAATATTTATATAATATCACCAAACACTGTTTTATTATAGTTGTATAATTTAATAGTGTATACCCTATTATATTAAAATAACCAGCATTGATGGGCGTGCGAGTTTCGAATACCAGCTGGGTGCAATGGGGCTGTTATGTTTTTTTTCCTAAATGGTGTGTCCCTCTCATCCTACGCTAATATTAATACATTTCGTCTGAACTCTACCTTCATACCGTATTAGTGTAAGTATAATTGGATGGATAGGTAGTAAGATGTGGTGCAGTAAAAACCACACTAGGATACTAGTAGAGCAGTACACCTTGATGACGCCATTCAAAAAATAAGTAGGCCTACATCATGTTAAGTGTGCTACAAGGAAGAGCAGAGGGATAGGTGTCGCAGACGTTTAAACCTCATCCGTACTCTCGCCGAAACGACCCGAGGAAGCCCGAGTGCGAGAATGTAGTAAGTGCTCTAGCCTTTACACGCCTTACCTCTCCTTACCTCTCCTTACCACTCCTTACCTCGCCTTACCTCGCCTTACCTCGCCTTATTACCGCGCCTCGGCGACATTCGAGTCCATGCCGGTCTTTGGATGTGTGTCACCCTGGCCACCCGACTTTTCGCCACCCGGTTTTTGAAAACGCCCATCGTTTGTGCTACGTTAGTGCTGGTTAGTGCTCGATTTTCATCGTTAGTGCTGTAAATTTACAGCACTTATTCACGATTCTTTATGGGTGGCTAGGGAGGTATCTCCCTGGCCACCCAGTATAAGAAATAA
>CABEEJ010003677.1:33239-61516 GCA_901482245.1 Timema douglasi
GTTATCTCTATTATTTCTTATACTGGGTGGCCAGGGAGATACCTCCCTAGCCACCCATAAATAATCGTGAATAAGTGCTGTAAATTTACAGCACTAACGACGAAAATCGAGAACTAACCAGCACTAACGTAGCACAAACGATGGACGTTTTCAAAAACCGGGTGGCTAAAAGTCGGGTGGCCAGGGTGACACACATGGTCTTTGGTGCCCGAGTCAAAGGGCACGAGACGCGAGTACGAGTGCAACGTCACACTCTCGTTCGGTCAATGCGCAATTAGAACCCGGAGTGTTGACATTTGACGCGTCATCAGATTTAATTAGTTTTATTTTTCCTTTTAATTTTTGCCTAGTAAATTATTTCGCAAAACATAAGTGACTGGACAAATTACACAACAATCCAATTCTTGGAATTATACTAAGGCAAGCCCGTTTTGTGGGAATTGAAACATATGTAACACAAATATAAGAATAAATTCAACGAGGCGTAGATTCGCATAAGTTGGTGTTATAAAGCAAGTTCGACATCCTCCATCATAGACATCAAAATAACGACCGCGCGACAGATGAGTGTGGGCGAGAGTTGAGAGTGTAGGCTGTAGAGAGTAACTCTCGTCCTCCCTCGGCTCGTACAGTCCCGTTCGAGTCGTCTCGGTGAGAGTGTAGAGAGTAACTCTCGTCCTGCCTCGGCTCATACAGTCTCGCCGAATGTCTCGTTCGAGTCGTCTTGGTGATAGTGTAGAGAGTAACTCTCGTCCTCTCTCGGCTCATACAGTCTCGTTCGAGTCGTCTCGGTGAGAGTGTAGTAACTCTCGTCCTCCCTCGGCTCATACAGTCTCGTTCGGGTCGTCCCGATGAGAGTGTAAAGAGTAACTCTCGTCCTCCCTCGGCTCGTACAGTCTCGCCAAATGTCTCATCTGGTTCGTCCCGGTGAGTGTGTGAATGAGGCAATGGAAATTTTGTATTATTTATAAATTTGTTTTAATATATTTTAATATAGTCTTCAACAAAATGTAAGCTAAAATTATCAGCATGTTTTTAAACAGGTTGAAAAGTTTAAATTTTGAGTTTACGCGAAAATATGTGTTTCTAAGATTAAATCAAAAGGTTAGAAACCCAAAACTATTCCTCCTCCATCAAATCAAGTCATGTATTTATAGTGTCACAAGAGAAAATTTTAATACAATATAAGATAGTTTTAAAAATATTATAACTTAAATAATATCCTATAAACTCTTTGAACTGAAAATTTGAGCTTTTGAACCAGTTCTAATTTTCCCCTATATTCTGGTAAAAACAACACTAAACAGTACCAAGCAACTTCATAAATAATCCGGAATTTCTAATAGTCTACAATATGTCTCAGTGATCTCCAATGTAGCATCCTTAAAAAAATAATTACGTCATGTTCTTATCGTTATTACAGTCTTGATATTTCTTTTTGGGTTTCAAAATTAGATGTATTTTATAAATTCTTCTTCAATTAAATGTTGATATTTTTCCTTGGTGATCAAGTTAGAAAATAAATGTTCAATAATGGACTAAATTCATAAATAATAACAACTGTTCACGCGTTTTAGTACACCAGTCTCGCAATATATGTCAAAAAAAAATTAAAACTATTAAAGTATTTGATCGATTGGTTAGAGTTATAAAATAAAATTACTTTAGATAAACTATTTGAAAAATCTTTTGATCAGCTGCCAAATTGAAACAGGAAATCAAATTTATAACTATGTACTGAACATACATTTGGACTAGGCTCAAAGAATGTCCTTAACATATTTTTGTAAAACTGGTCGACACGTTGGACAGTTATCACGTATCAAAGATCCGGACAGATAGACGAATTACGAAATAGTCAAATTAAAACAGAGACTCACTATGCTCGGTCAATAAGAATATATTTATATGAAGAGTACAGAGAGAAATCGGGGAAGGTTACATTACACACGTCACTCGGTGGTTTTGGGGTAAAGTGCTCGCCTCAGGATCCGATATTCGAGGGTTCAAACCCAGCTGAGGTTAGCGTATTTTTTTAGCAATAAAAAAACCGTAGTACGACTTCCTTCAGAGGGGAGGTAAAGCCATCGGTCCCATGTCAATCGTGGTATGTAAAAATAAACGTGGAAGGTATGTAAAAATACCTTTCCAGGAAAAAGTGATAGCCCCTTTTGCTCTCACTCGTTTAAATTCTTGTGTGCTGATATAATAAGCCGGTTCCGAGAGTGCACGTTAAATACCTCACATAAATAAAATAAATATACTTCACATTTTTCCAGGACAAAACCGTTTATATTTCAAACCCATAAGGAGCTTAGCAAATATTGTTTTAATAAATATAAATATAACTTAGTTTTTTTAACCATGGACTCCTTCGTGCTCCAGATGAGTCCACACCATGTTAAGAATAGGTATCATTGAATCCACCAGGATTTAAATCGGCCAAGTATCTCTAAGTTTACTTGGCGACTCTTCAATAAAAACGCGCCTTAATTTGGTTTAAGTATGGTGTGAGTATGAGTGTAGATCGAGTGACGAAGCTAATATATGAAGGTAGAGTGTGTGGATCAAAAGGAAGGAGTAGGCCACGTAAGACGTGGCTAGATGTTGTAAACGAATGTGTGAAAAAGAGTTTTAAAAATAAAAGAGCATGAACTACTAATTGTATGGATGTACAGTAGCCGCATGGCTTCTTTGGTGCTGACTGACATCTCACAGCTGACTTCTGATAGTCAACATATAGGTATATACCTAAATTTTGACTGTCAGAAGTAAAAGCTGTTAAACACATGTTTTTGCAGATCATATGGTTCGGCGTAGGGATACATAATTTGTTCTGGTAACTTTTCAAAGCCGTCAGCTGTCAGCTGTGAGCTGTCAGTCAGCACCAAAGAAGTCATGGGGCTACTGTAGCTGAAGCGAAGAGAATATGCGACAATAGGGAAGTGTAGAGAATGTTGGTGAAGGGGAATTAAGCACGGAGGGGTTGTTTTTAGAGCTATATGCTCAGTTTTCGCCTACCCTCCTAATCCCTAAGGTGACGACTTTGTTCGGCGTATATATGTATGTAGGATTGTGTGTGCGTGCATGTATGTATGTATTCAAAACACCTCAGCGTTCTTTCTATGTAGCTGAGGCAATATTTAATAGTCGATAGTATCTTTGATAATAAAAGCTATTAGTATCACTAATAATAATCAGGTTGTGGTTTGAAGTATGATCGAAACAAAGCTATTAAAAATATACCGTTTCAATGTTCAGCTTTTTCTTGCTATTATTTTGATTTAATTTAATAAATTTAAATATACAGATTTATTTTGAAAACACTTCACCTTTATTGATCTATCTTCAACCCTCAACGCTATTCACGCAGACTAAACGTCAAGCTAGTACAACCTGGTTTGCTAATGACGTGGAGGTCAGGGTTCGAATACCATCCGAGTGTACTGAGGAAGGATTTTAGTAAATACTTTATCTTTAGTCAACTGCATCAATATTGTTGGTTTATTTATACTAGAATTAAATCTATTCATCCCTATCATTTTAACATGTATGTTTGTGTTATTTCTTGCCACCGTGTCTTACTACCCATTTGGGCTGTACTCACATATACTAATTACGCCAATGCATTAGGGATTAAGACGGTGTAATAAAAAGAAAGTGAACCTGAATATGTGCGGAAGGAAAGTGGTAGCCATTTAGAAAAGAAAAAAAAAACTCAATAAGCCCAACCGGGATTTGAACCTCAATATAGCAGTCAGTGACAGTCCAGTCTATTGCGAGAGTGACGCTTTATATCATAATCTAACCACCGAAGTGGTCCAGTGACGTCTTAGGATATCCCGGAGAAGTAAGATGAAGTTCAATTTAAAAACAAACAAATAAAATTCATACCTGCCAAAAAAATCATTTAGTTATTCGATGGCAGGGATGGGGTTGTTTTTTGTTTTTTGTTCTCAAAAAGTAATGGTCAGTGTATCTTAAAATTTTATAAAAACAAATATTTTACAATGAGAAACTCCTTAATCAAAGTTATACCCTTTCAATATGTGGTCCGAATCCAAGAACTATTTTTCTAGGGAATATAATTTAAATTCAATAGGGGTGCAACGGGGTGGACTCGTAAAATAATGCATTCTGATTCGACCGCATCGTTCCAATTTAGTACGGAAGTTGAGCAACCTACAGTTTCATTGAAGTCATCCAATTTCAGGATGACATAAAACTTTAATCCTTATCTCTAAACTCGTAAAATTTCCTTATGGACAGAAACCAATAATCATCAGCGAGGATGCACGAACTGATATGTCAGTCTCTCCATATAGTACAAACTGTTCGCTGGTATATATTTACTTAAATTTTCTGCCAAGGTCTGTATAAATTTAAGATTTTTTTTTCCTAAAACTAAACTATAAAAGTCAATGTTAATATTTCATATTTCATCCCCTTAAGGTTCGATAGCAGCTTTTAAAGGATTGAGACGCTGGGCCAAATAAAAAAGAAGTTTATCGAGAAAAATATATTTTCTTGAAACTAACTTACTCTGGAAAATAAATCTATTTTAGATCATTGGCAAGGACAAAAATTAATTAGTTTAAAAACCCATAATTCATATAAACTTTTTGTATTATTTGTTTGGGGTATTTAACATGCACTTTCTAAACCTACAATTTATATCAGCACTGTCCTTATAAACTAAATGAATACTAGAAAACACACAACAATCACCCCCATGCGGCTAAGTGATCACTGTAAAAGGAGGGGAACCGACATTTCATCAATGATAAATATTTCAGCCGTGCCAGGAATCGAGCTTGGGACCCTTAGCTCAGTAGACGTACACGCTATCGACTGAGCTAGGTGTCTTGACTTCATATAATCAATTACGTTTGTAAATTAAGTACAATTTTTGTTTAGTTATTATTATTATTACTATTATTATAGTCGAATTCGGCTTTTATCATAAAATAAAAGGTAAACTCAAGAGTTATTTAAGGAAGACCCTTATCAATAATTTATCGCCAAGAGGTTCTGTCTATAATATCTAAATTTTACAATATTCTGATTTATTTTTTACATTATTGTTACTGCTTTTAACCACTCTTTAGTTGTTTTATTATTGCTATTTTTATTATAATCATTATTAATTATTATTATTATTAGCACCGCGTCTTACTACCCGTTCGGGTTATACGCACTTACGCTAATGTGTAATGGTAGGGTGATTGTGAGATGAAATGAAGGACCTACAGTTTAACGTGGAATCCGAACCACGGTGGAGGCCTGGCATTCCTCACATTCACAAGATGTCTTATCAGAGGTGAAGGAAGGGTTTGGTAATCAGATAAATCTTTACCGGGACCGAGGATTGAACCCCGGCCGCCAGCATAGAAGTCTGAAACCTTACCCCTAGACCACCAGGTCACCCATTATTAATTACTTTTTTTTTATAACTATTAATCATTATATAACATTATTTTGCCATTTTTGTTTATCTTATTTTCTCGTGTAAATATATGTATTTGTATGGTAGCCTACTTGTGTACTTTCAGTGCTGGCCTGTTATAGGTGCTACGACTGTTGGCCAGCACTTTAATAAAGGAAATTGAAATATAAATTATTGCACCTCGTATTACCACTTATTTTGGTTATTCACATATTTTCACAAATTATTTAAAAGAATGAGGAAGTTTAAATTCCAGAGTAAATGTACTCTTACTAGCGTGTAAGGAGCCTGGAAAACCATTTAAAGAGAAGCACCGTAGGTATTGTCGGGATTTGAGCTCCAACCTACCTCATAGCACGCAAAACTAAACCACAAGTTCAAGGACGTACATCAATGGGAACTCAAGTCTATTATTAGAGCGGTATTAGTGGTATAATCAAGCTCGTTTTTATTAATTAATGGTAACTATACTACCGTACCATTATAAGTTATCCGGTGCAGTTTTAGAGTCTCACATAACTTAATTAATAACGTGCTTCATATGACACACCAGTGCGTATTTTTTTCATACAGTTAATGTAGTTTGAGCCAACAAAACTCTCTAAAAGCCATTGTTTGTTTTTTACTTGGAAGTCTTGAGTTTCCCTTCCATTTTTTGTTGTTTATTCCCTCCAGCTTGTTATAAAACCTGTGTCATTTGTTTGTGTGTGTGTGTATGTGTGCGTGTGTGTGTGTGTGTGTGTGACTATGTGTTTGTTTGCTGGTTTGCTTTGGGACGAACGAGGATAATTTTAAAATGAAAAATTGCGTGCAAGAAAGATACACGTCTAGATTTATAAACACAATAAAAATGAATGTGCTGTCTATGTATATTTGTAGAACTGTATGGATGATGGTGGAAGTGTGGGGGTATTACATATTGAGTTAAATTGAGTTAACTTAATAACTAACTAGTAGTTATATATTGTTCTTAAGAAAATTAAATTTTATATTTTATTTAAATCGACTCAGACAACCAACCTGTCTCAAAGTGTGTCCACTTTTTTATTGATAATTTTTTTTTTTAATTTGACAAGAATTTAAATACTAATTTATATTGGCGGAACTCGAAAAAATGCTAAGATGTACACACTTTAATAATATAAAGAATTCAGATATGAAAATACTTTCCAAATTAGGTATATAATGGTGAACATTTGCTTACGACAAATGAAAACGGAAATTTGTACACTTAAATTTGTTTAGAGTTGTCCATTATTTCGATGCCAAGGACTGTACGAGATTTTCGAAATATGAATGTTTATGAATATTTATTTTATTTCCTTTTAAAACTGTTTGTGACTTTCAATAATTTAAGGAAAACGAATGAGATAAAGAGGATCTGACCGTGTTTACCCAAGGAAAGATTTGGGTAAATCCCACTGGGATCTTAAATTTGTGATTTTTAATAATTATCCTTTTCAGGTAAGTTTTGGTATCTTTAAAAATTCACCATCCTCAGCTTGTATAATTAAAATAAAATCGTTCATATTAATTTATTACATAGCTTTAAAATGATATTATATTTTCACTTCTTTGAGAGTTCTACTTGATCGATTTAAGTGATTCTTTTCTTATATTAAACGTTTAACTATGTTTATTTTCCCAATCTGTTTACTTCTATAAATTTTTTTTTTAAGGGCCAGTTTCATCACCAGTCTTAGTGCGCCTCAAGTGCGGCTTGATACCAAATACAATACGACAAACAACCATCTATATTCGAATGGAATAAGCCAGAGCTTCACACATGAAACTTCCCCATTCCATTCTGGTCTAGGTATGTGTCTTCTTGTTGCTGTATTTTCAGTCGCACTTGAGTTGCACTAAGTCTAAGAAACTGGCTCTGATTCGTTGAGTCGATTTAACACCAATCGATAACACACTACCTTTTTCCTCTAAGCGACGGCAATTTTTTATTAACAAAGCTCAAAGACATACACTGCATCGTGTCAGTCTTTATTTGCCGCCAACAATTTTTACCCATTGCCAATTTTTATTTTTTAGCACTGCATCTTACTACCCGTTCATGTCATACGCTAATGTATTAATTATTCAAAAGGTTTTAGGGATTTGTAAGGATATATTAAACGAAGTATACCCGTATTTGCGTGGAGGGAGAGTAGAAAACCATTTTGGAAAAACTCTGTACACCCGACCGAGATTTGAACCTCAAGCTCCCCGTCATCGGCAGTCTACCCTGCTACAAGAGTAGCGCGTTAGACCACGTAGCCACCGAAGCCGGTCATTACCAAATGTACGTAGGAGTGTCGAGAGTGTGATATTTTTAGAACCTAAAAGTAACAATAGTTCCAAAAAATAATCGAGCAAAAAAAATGCAAGGAAGTCATTAATTATTCGGACCGTCATGTCTTGAGGGTTTTCCACTAGAAATTTATTTAATACAAACAATATATTATTGAAATATTCAAAACTAACAGATAATTTTAAAAACTATATAAATATCTCCAAACTTAAGTCTAGCGACCCTCAGGTTAACCTTTATTAATGATAAATTTTTTATAATATTTAAAAATATAATTTTTCCCCCATAGTTTATTTATTTTGTGAGATTAGAAACTCTCATATCCATAGATGTGTTCAGTCAAATTTTGACAGCACAGGCCTTAGATAACAGCTAGAAAAGTTACTAGATCTGTTTCCACATATTCGTACGTCAAGTAATGTTATCAATCTTGATAGATAATATCAATACATATGAAATAATCAAATGCCAACAATTTTATCTGAAAAATGAATGTATTAAATAAAAAAAAAGCTTTTCCTTTGAAACTTGTACATTATAAGCATAATCGCTATGATAAAGATCGCTCAAACTTGTCTTTACGTTTCCACTATGGTGGACTTACCCTTGTTTTTCTCTCAGTCGTAGCTGGCGGCAGAACAAGGGGGTTGATAAAGGTGGCGAGGGGAAGAGGGTATACTAGAGGGTTGTTTTCTAGTCCTGGAGCGACGCCCGGTAACAGCTACAATTAATAACCCGTCAGGTATACAACGCGGCGTCGTCTCTTTTCCGGGGTTGTTATTATAACAGTGGGCGTCATGTCGGCACAAACTAAGTACCTCTACACAAGTGCAGATGCGCCCATAACAATCGTACGGTACGGCACTCTTCAAAAAAAACTATGGCAATTCTAGGAGAGGATGTTCTGTTGAGTGTCACTTTCAACTTTTAAATACTTTATTGGTAAACGGTTTCCATACATTCGTTGTTTTTTGTGCGATTCATTTTTCTTATTAACATGTCATTAAAACGATTGGTTAAGTTGAACTTTTATGATCGACAATAACAAATTAAAGGGTTAGGGTTGAAATTTAATTGAACTCTTTCTTCTAGAATATATGTTTAATATTCTCTCTTCAAGGAATAAAATAACATATATAATTAACTGGTTGCTAAACCTATCAAGGCAACTTCTGTTAATTATAATATAAGGAACTCACTTGGATAGAACAGCTAATTAGATTAATTGGTACAACTTATTTGGTCAATTGAACTGCACTGAGCTAACATCGGGAATAACATCTTAATCCCAACCTGAATATCTGATGATGACGTAATTCGCCAAAACATGTCACCCACCCAAGAGTTGCAACAAATGTTATAAGGAAAGGAATCAAACCACACAGAAAAGGAACATTAATTTGATTCAAACCTTTCAAAACGTCAAATAATGTTTCCTTTTTGGTTATACTTCTTGCATAACAATCAATAAATTATATTTATATAATATATATATTTATAACATATCATAACTGATTAAGCATAACCTTGATGACACATTTATTATTTCCAGTAGATAGCGAAATAATTTTGTCTCGATAGTTAACACAAGCATATTTTAGAAAATATTAGACTCAAATAACAAGTTTTTAACATTAAATTCTTAAACTCATCTATAAATTTTGTGAAATTATGTTGCTTGTTATGTCTTAACTTTCATCTTAACATGTTTCATGTTGAATCCATACCGTTAATTGTTTTTTACATGTGTAAATTTCACAAATAATAACCTATTCAACTATTTTAAATTTCTATTAACCATCTTTTTTACAAGCTTTGGTTAAATATCTTAAATATGACAGAACATGTCTTCTTTGTAAACCTATATTTAAGCTGTTCAATAGTACAATTAATAATTCAATTAATAAGATCATTATTGGTGCCATACTGGTTTGCCTATTAATTTTGCTAAGTTTTGTTTGCGTACGTATCTTGTATGTTTGATGTTTCATTTTGAATATTTAAATGTATTATACGATAAACTCTTATATCAGTGGGAATGGAAGATGAGGATAAAGAATTTAAATAGTAAAAATTAATACGTCAATCGAATATATATTCCCTATCCACTCTCTCATTCTGTGAAGTGTAAATATCACAATTGAGCTTCACTAATAAGTCGTCGAAATCAGAAGAATACTAAGAAAGATTTATACTTTTAGTATATATATCGCTTTTAAATCTTCCTTTTCACTTTATATCCTTGTAACATTTCTCCTTATTATTTTTACTGGGCTCATATTGTCTTTAAATTTCCATTTCTTAATCTTCTTCTACGTTGAATGTTTCTCTTTCCGCTTTCATTCAGAAGTTGATTCAAAGATTTGGGTAAGAAATAAAATAAGTCCTCAGAGAAGTATAAGTTGTTTTTTTATTAAGTATGACTTAGCGTGAATAAGATAAATAAGATAGTTATATCTATATATAGCTAAATAATTGGGCTAGAAATTTTACGTGAGGTTCTAAATTTTTTTTTTATGTTTGTTTAAAAATAAAACTTGTTTTTTTTTCGTTTCTTTGTTGAACATAGGCCACCTTTTGTATAAACTCCTCAGTTCAACTTCTCCAACCATCCAATCAAAGGACTATTTATCTTCTCTGCTTGTCCCGGTATGTACTTTGGGCTTTCTCTCTCTGTTTCATTCTGTGGCCGACTTTTGACAGACTAAGTGCCATTTTCTAATCACGGGGCTCTTCATTTTAGGAGAAAGAAAACCCAAATGTTTACAGCACAGATACATATAAACGCAGAACTTGACAAATTCAAACAATCCATATACAAAATAAATGTCTACTTAATTTGAATGAAGGACTTTCACCGATGCTTGGGTGATAACGCTATAAAAAAATTGAATGCATTTATATTAGCTTAATTATTACTCTACGCATCCATTAGTTAAATTAGTTGACATTAAAAATATAGTCCACCACGTCTAACTACACATCTGACCTATCCGTATGGTGGGCTATGGATAAGGAAAGTGAAATATAGATTAAATGTACCCACGTGTGTGTGATAACTTTTTTTTTCTTAACCCTTCAAACCCTCCCCCAAGAAGAAAGTTTGAGAATTGTCTTAGAATTTATCTCTCTTATTCTGTCCGCTCAATTTATAATAGAATTCTGGTAGGAAGAAATGTAAATTACGCTTACAAAAGCTACTAAAATAATTTTAATATATTCTAACATCAAGTCAGATATCATATTTGATAGATATTATCAATCCCCATAATATAATAATAATTAAAATACTATCATTGTCGGCCAAAAAAATACGCGTTTTATATTTTATAAGTTTAGTTTGGAAATGTGTTCATGCATAAATTTAGAAAATTAAATAGTTATGGTATTGTAGTAAACAATTTCAACGTATTTTTAGCAAACGGATTATATTAAAGTATTCACATTGAATATCAATTAAACCTTAGCCAAAGTTACTGAACTTCAAATTAATTTATAGATAGTTTTTCTTCTTGTATGTAGTCAAAAATTTTAATCTTGTTTAAAAATAAAATAAAATGACAAAAAGTTGCATAGTGTACTTTAGAATTACTCATTTTCTTTTAAATGAGCTCTTATAAAGCACGATTTTAATAACGATTTTATTTTATTTAAAAAAAACTCTAATTTAGTCACATGATAAAATACTGAGCACAATACAAAAACTGATTAAACAGGTAAAAGACATGTTTGTTTTTTTGTTATATGTTTCCGTGCAAGCTTTCAAGTACATGTGAATCTATTTTGAGGTACAATTTGTTAAACCTCTTCTCCAATCTTACCTCGATCCCTCTGTCTGTTCCCCTATTACTCAAAATGAACAGAAGAGACAGGTTATTGCTCATTGCTCAACTTTTGCATCATCTTACCCCCTTTGTCATTCTGAAAGGGTAAAGGTAAAGTTTTCGAAAATTCACGTAAGTCTAGTCACTGTATGAACATGGGGCGTGCCTTAAGGAAGCTACTAAGCATCGACATAGTAAGGGGGGGAGGTGTTTATGTGTGTGTGTGTGTTTATTTTAATTGCCCGCAGTAAAGTGATTTTACTTCCCCTTAACTTGCCTTGTTCAGGGGAAGTTTGACATAGCTAGGGACAGTCAGTTTAAACAAAATATTGATCTGGAAGATTAGGGCTATCGCTAAAGTAATAATGCTAATGAATAGTGGGTTAATAAATAAAGTAATTACAATTATAAAAATAGGTTGGCTATTTTCCATAAGTATTTATCATAATAATTAGCTTTGGAAAAACTTTTTATAGACAATATATGTATTTTAATATTTAGATGATTCAAAAATCTTTAAATATTTCTAAATACAAATACACCTCTTGACCTTAAAATATATTTTTGATGTTGATACGTTAAACAGACACGTTATACATTTGAATTAACATATCTTACAATTCAAATAAATGCTTTAGTAATGTGTTTCTTCGGGAATCTATTTTTTTAATTAAATATCAATCTGCTTTATTTATATTTGAATTTCTTTTGTTTAAATAGTAGTATTGTCGTGTCTGTTGAAGAACTAAGCTATTTTTGAGTACTGTGCTGATAGCATAAGAAGATTCTAGAATACCAAGATTAATTACTATAACAACCCTTAAGCCAGCTTCGGAATAGACTAGACTACCTTTGACGGAGATAATAGGGTTATTATCCCGGTTGGATTCACTTTGGGTGTTCTTTCCTACATGGTTTTCCACTCTCCCTCTACGAAAATTCAGACACACTTCTTCTAAATTAAACCATTATTACCCTTACTCCACTCGAGAAATTAGTAAAAATATGACACGTTTCACTGGCCGAATGGTTTAATGTGTCAGCCTCGTGTTGGACTGGCCTGCTAAAGACAGGGATATCGGAGTTCGAATACCGGTCGAGTCTACTAATTGTGGTTTTTACTCAACGTTTTCCAACTCTCCTCCCACTCAAATTGTGGGTATACCACTTCTAAAATGATTCCTTCCTCAACCCTACTCCATTAGAGTAAATATCTCACATGCACATAATCTGAACAGGTAGTAAGACGTGGTGATATAAAATGTGATATATATATATATATATATATATAAATCAAACTAGTAGTGAGATGCAGTAGAGGTGGAAAAAAAAATCTTTGAATTATTTAGCAAACTGTGTGTACTTGTTCACCTTGCTCCAAAATCTGTAACTATTCAGCAAACTTCAATACAGTTTGTTTATGTTCGAAAACTGTTTTAGCTCGAAGCTAGATTTTCACTAAGTAGTTTGTTTATTGTTTGGATAATTCGGTACTTACAGTATATCTAAGCTGAGACTTTATGACAGTCGGATACTACTGTGTTTATCACTTGACAACTTTGTTTTAATATTAGGAAAGAGCGAAGTATGCAATTAAATAGATTAAAATAACAATGTGTGAAACGTATGTTTATCATTTTAAATATTTCTACTAAAACGCAAGCACGTATGTTACTAAAACACCATAGAAAGGACCATAACTCACAGTTATCTAAGTTTCGTAAATTACTTTCACATATTCATACCACAATTTATATGTTCTTCAGTTATCACGTTTGATAGATAGCATTAATACATATCAAATAATAAAAGTTAAGTAAAATGTTACCAATATTGACCAAAATAATAGGTATATTTATCTAATATACACGGTGTTTCGAAACTATCTGTCCAGACATAAACCACAACATCTGTGGGAAAAAATAAAATGCAAACCTAGTAAAAAATTAAGTGTTAAAATACTAAATGTAAGTTGAAGTTAAGTGTAACAACGCCGGGAGCCGGCGGCTGTAAATATGTGCGTGTACAGCAACCTGCATATCATTATGCGGGAACATGCCAGCAGGTGCTCAAAACTCCCTGTCCCTGCCACAATGCACAGTTCTTCGGTTGCAATTGATGCGCGCTCACCATTTGGACGCGTGACTCGTGGCCGGACACTTCTGCAACTTGCTATACACGTACGTACTTAAGGATGCATAGTCTCGGCGTTGTTGCAACTAGCTTCTACTTACATAATTATTACAAAAATTGCTTTCCGGACAATTTTCCCACTAGATCTTTCTGTTTCGGTCTGCCCAAAGATGTTGTGGTTTAATTTTGTGCAGAGAGCTTAGAAACACCCTGTATATAATAAATTGATACACAGAATCATTATTGATGATGGAATAAAATTAAAATTAGTCAAATGAATGGAACCAGATACCTTTGGTCTTGAGTGCTAAAGCCCTACCAATGAACAATTTATGTAAGTTTCATTTATAATGTCACTTTTCACTCCTTTCTAAATTGTTGGCTCAGTGTTAGTGTGTTGGCTGGCTAAGTCAAATGATTCGAGTTCTATTCCCGTCTACAGGTTGTCAATTTTTACTTTATTGAATTCAAAGAAAATATATTTATATTTTCTAAAATGTTCTTATTTGGCTTATACTGTACTTTTATATGTTTGTTTTTGTGCACTATTTTTATTTTCAAGCTAAACAAAAAATCTTAAATAAATCCTGATTGAAGCTCCCAAAAAAATGTACACTTGAAAAAAACCGCAGATGCTTAGGAGGGAAAGCTCTCATTTAATTATTTTTCGTCCTTGAACTTACTATAAGACTAAATCTAATTTTGGAAGTTCCTTAACACCAGGAGTTGTGCCAAACAAACGCAGTTAATTCCTTATGAAGATGCGACTAATTAGCCTGCTCCAAAGTCATTATAAACTCCAAACTGTTTTGCTAACATTCAACCCACCAGGACAACTTCCAAGTATTTTCCTTTTTAAGAAAATTCTTCGTGTTGTTTGCTGTCTTAAATATTCTCGCCTTTCTACTAATTATAGTTCACACAACGCAATCAAGCAGAATTATTTTTATTTTAGTTTCTCAATTTTATTTTTCTCACGAGTCATTTTTCATCTTACTTTAATCGACATACTTTGCTTCCTCCATCATTCAAATTTTAATTTCTTTCATATTTTACTTTTTTTAAAAAAAATATTATTAAAAAAATCCTTCAAGCACTCCTTCATTTCTTTTATAGCGTCTCCAACAATCTTGAGTTCAAATTTGTAATTAGAATTTCCAAGGAAGCAATCTAAGACTTATTTTCATTTTAGTCGTCTGTTAGCGGTCTTTCCTTCACCATCTCCCCTTACCACCTCACCATCTCCCCTTACCACCTCACCCCCTCCTATTACGCCCTCTCTATCCCTCCCCCCTCCCAACTCAAATACAACAGGACTTGAAACAATGTAATTGCTTGAGATGTAATAAGCTCAACAACTTTGGTTTTCTTTTACCCTCTACAAGTTGATGTAAAAAAAAAGATAGATAAGGAATAAGACGATTCATAAAAATAAAGAAACGCAGTATTGTCATAAAAACAACTTAAGACAAAAAAGATTTAAGCTCCAAAGTTGAGACAAGGCAACACCTACAATTCGAGTAAGAAAACCACAAAATTTTGTTTCCTTAATAGTTAATATTGAAGCAAAAGTATACGAATTTTTTTTTTACTAAACTCAAAAAAAATAATTAAACAATTGAAAAAATGACAACCTGGATATGGGAATAAAACCCATGAACTTCTATCTCAGTGTTATCTCAGTGATTATCATTTCTCACTTTAATTAATTTGATTTAAGAATCAGGGCTGATCCTGTGAACAGCTATCACATATCAATTTGTGAATATTATTTTTAATTTTTTTCCTTAGCATCTCGTCTTACCGCCCATTCAGGTTATACGCATATGTATTGATGTCTTAGGGATAAGTAAGGTTAAATATTAGGAGGAAGTGTACCAGCCTGGAGGGAGAGTGGAAAACCCACTTGGGGAAAACACCCTACCGGCATGCGATCTCAGATCTCCCAGTCATCGGTAGTCTAATATATTTTTAGGGTGACACCTTAGACCAGTGTGGTCCAAATGTAGGCCCACGGGTCAAATGTGGCTAGTGCTCATTGAAGATGTGGCCCACAGTATCCTGAAAGAAAATTAAAGAAAAACCCTCGGTGACAGTTGTGAAATAATAAATTATTCAAATAAAAATATGTATCTAATAACGTTTTATTTTGCATGTATTTGATTGATAAAATATATTTAGTGTATATTTAAAATGCCAAGTTATTTTTTTGAAAGTGTGTTTGCGTGCATATTTCATAGTACTTTTTGGAAGACTAATTAACTTCTTTTTTTTGTTTGCGGTAAAGTTTGAATGTTTCTAGCGACCAAAAATACAATCTCTATAAATAAGTATTGAAAGTAATTGTTTGTTAAGTGTTGTTTGTAGACCTATATTAAATTGATGGGAATTTTAAATATATCTTAGACCCACGGTGCAAACTGATGGCCATATTTGGCCCTTGGGATGAAAAACTTTGGACCACTCTGCCTTAGGCCAAGCGGCCGCCAAACCAGGCGGGAATCTAATTAATTGAATAAAAATTATATATATTTATCTCCAAACACCTTGAGTAATTTGTTTGGTTTTTAAAGCAACATGTCAAGCATGTTTATTCTAAACGCAGCATATCACAAAGGAAATTCTTTGGAAAAATCAAAAGCCACATAGGGCGGTATGCAAGAACCTAATAGTGAATGCTTAGTGGACCGATAGTATGGTTCCGAGAAAACTATTGCTCCACCTTTTAACCTATGATGACGCAAGCAAACCCACGCTAGTGTCAACAAAGCATTCACTTAGTCAAGTTCTTGCGTACGGCCCTTAGAAACGGACAAGAAGAGAGAGACAGAGAGAGTATCGGCTTGCTAGAGTTTGAGTAGGAGATGAAATAGTGATAGCACAGAAGCAAAGAGTTGACGCAAGCTCCAAAGCACTAAAACCAACCATTTCCTCATCAAGGCGTAGTTCATTAGGTCAAAGCTTCAAAGCAAACGTTAAACATTTTCTCTCCTCGTATACAGACAGGCATCCTTTAACATTCCGCTACTATATCAAAATAACCTCAACTTTACGAATTCGCATGCGAGAACTTACCATTTTGAACAAAACTCTTCACTTTGTAACTAAAGAAATACAAACAAAACACAAAAATTTAATGTTTTTTGTCAACATGACTTTATTTAGATTCAATTTATTATAAAAATATTTAATTTTTTAAACAAAGTTACATGTAATATCGTGAATTATAAAAAAAAAGCCAAAGATTTGTTTTATTTGACAGTGACCCCAAAGACTTGTTTAACTGTGTTTGTTTGTGTATTGAGACTTTAAAATACTGAATTCAAATCTCTTAATAATTGTTACTACCATTATTATTATTATTTTTGTTATCTTTAGAACATGAATCTTGTTTGGACAAAAATAAATAATATTCTCTTATTGTTAATAAACTCTTGATACACCAGAAAGTAACACCGTTTTCTAAGTACCGTATTGTGTTGTGATACATACATAAGATGTGTTTTAATGCAATCATAAGCAGATGGATACATAAGAGGGATTACGTAAGGCTAGGGAACAACAATTCACAATGGCTTCTACAATAACAACAAAATATCTCTTCTGAAGGCCGGTACACACAGAACGCAAGTTAAGTAAGCTAAGATTTGTTCTGCTAACTCTTTAGAAAAATAGGTGATGGTATACTTAAATGTGTTGGTTCACACAGAAAGCTAAGTTAAGTTATGCCTCTACACCACTATGTTTTTACCGATTGCTGTCCGGGCAATTTTTCCATCTCCCATCTTTGAGCCATCTTACGTTGCGCGCGCGCATAGCGGAACTTAGGCTCCGTGTTTAACAGACGCAGTTCTGGTTTGTTGAAAATAACCAAAGAAGTGTTGAAGTTCTGTTTTCCGTTTGTTTCGTGTGTATTTAAGTAACATTCTATTTAGGTTTTATCTTTAATAAATGCTTTATATTAAAATAGAAGCGTTAATTGGACAAAGCAAACCTCCACCTCCTAAAATTTCTTCATCTTCCAAAACATATGCTACTCTTCCTCATTACTATCATCTGAACTCAAATAAGACATTTTGGAGAATGCCATAACTAAACTTTACTGGAGCAGACCATAAAGAAACCACATTGAATTCGGAAGGGAAAAGAGGAACCATTGCTTATAGTTTGATTTTTGTAGGAAGATTAGTAAAAGTTAGTTACTAAAGCAATTTTAATATACATACATTAAGTCATGTTATCTGTAGCTGTCACTTTTGATAGATAATATCAATCCCTATAAAATAGCACAAATAATACGGTGAAATGATATCACTGTTAGCCGCAAATAAATGTGTTTGCATTTTTTCTATTGACCTTCCAACAAAATCAGGGTATAGCTTAGCTTAGCAATGAGTGTGAAACCAAAATGACAAAGTCTTAGCACAACACAGCATAGATTATCTTAGCAATGAGTGTGAAACCAAAATGACAAAGTCTTAGCACATCACAGCATAGCTTATCTTAGCAATGAGTGTGAAACCAAACTGACAAAGTCTTAGCACATCACAGCATAAGCTTAGCTTAGCGATGAGTGTGAAACCAAACTGACAAAGTCTTAGCACATCACAGCATAGCTTATCTTAGCAATGAGTGTGAAACCAAACTGACAAAGTCTTAGCACATCACAGCATAGCTTATCTTAGCAATGAGTGTGAAACCAAACTGACAAAGTCTTAGCACATCACAGCATAGCTTATCTTAGCAATGAGTGTGAAACCAAACTGACAAAGTCTTAGCACATCACAGCATAGCTTATCTTAGCAATGAGTGTGAAACCAAACTGGCAAAGTCTTTGCACTGCACAGCACAGCATAGCTTAGCTTAGCATTCTGTGTGTACTGGCCTTTATCCATGCAAATGGTTCCTTATAATTTACACTTCTCAAGCTGTTTTAATGGTTTAAATAATTTAATTAAAGGATCGTCATTATTCTCTCAAATATATAGTATACGATAATATTGGTTGGTAAATCCAAATGATTTCACTATTACAACAGTTATAAGAAAACCCTATAATATATCAAATAAATGTAAAAAATTGATTTTTATAATTTGACGTTAATTATTTAAAATCATTGCTTCAAACGGTACAACAAACAAATATATTTTAGTTATTTGTACCTAGTTTACATTTTGATAAGTTGTCAAGTTTTAAATGATATTAGAAATTTTCTGAATTACATATGCCAAAAGCTGAAGTATTTTCTATATTTGCTCATCACTTGCTTAAGCCCAAAGAATAAAAACGTGAAATATGGATGGAATTATATTCTTAAAGGGTTTTAAAAAATTCCTCTAATAAAATAAAATATGCTTTAAGAATATAACTATGATTTTTTTTTAGATATACCATTTCTTGACTAAGGTTGTTTGAAAAAAGTATGAAAATAGTTTAAATTGCATAATCATAGTTTGTTTAAAAGAATATATTAATCACATAAAATTAGTTATTTAATTACAAATTTAATAGTTACAATGCGAATAACTACTATCAATTTTATGTGTCACGTAACTAAAATCTTCATCTACAACTATGGGAACCCGCCTCGGTGGCGTAGTTGGCTAACACGCTTGTCTTGTTGAGCTCGACTGCTGAGGTCGGGGAGATCGAGGTTCGAATCTCGGTTGGGTGAACTGGGGTGGTTTTTCCTAAATGGTTTTCCACTCTCCCTCTACGCAAATGTGGGTTCACTTCCTCTAATTCAACCTTCCCAATTCCTAATCCATTAGAGTAATTAGTACTTAGAGCGTATAACCCGAACGGGTAGTAGGACGCAGTGCTAAATATTATACAACTATGGCTACAATATTAATCATTATGGTTATTTGTAAAGTAATAAACATAGTCTTTGGTAGTAAACATACTGATTATATATATATATATATATATATATATATATGGTATTTGGAAGAATTTTTACTTTCTCTCGACCACGCTGAGAGAGAATTATTGTAATCGTGAAAAGATTTAACCGGCTATTTTGAAAAGTTTAGACGTTTCATGACCCCTTGAAATCAAAAAAGTTGTTTTCACGATGCCATTGCCTTGTCTCTTTGTATCTCGGCCTAGAGCTTACGACATTTTACCGATCAGATTGAAACTTTGTATCTGGGGTTTTTAAAGGATTCCCCGAGGAGTTTTTGGAATTAGATGTATAGCCCTTGAATTAAGGATAGCTTAGTGAAGAGAAAGAATCGATTTTCTCAAAACCCGCTCTAATGATTTTGATTTACATTTTGTATCTAGGTATTAACATAAAAAACAAAATGGCAACTTTAATTTTCCCATGAAATTGACAGATATAAGCATAAATTACTAAATGTTGATCATATCTCAGCGACTATTTGAGATATCAAATAACTTATCAATGTACTGTTGTAGCACTATTCCAAATTAAAATATTTTAATTAGAATACATTATTTTTAATTAAACTGATAGTTTCTAGGCTATAAGCAAATATGATTTGTTTTATAAAGCTCTTTGACAGTATAAGTTGATTGTTTTCTCTTTGGTGCACATAGATGGTTTTCTTTTCTCTATGTTTCTGTAAAAGAGAATTTTATTACATTTCCTCTTTGGTGGATTGTTTCTCCAACAATGTATAATATGATTTCATTTCACAAATCTTATGAGTCTTTAGTAAATGTCTCTATTATATTAAGGTATAAGAGAGAAACTCTGTACGGTGCATTGTATCATTAATTTAAATCACATATTTGTATTTATTACAAATGTGTATTTAAAAAAAATCATTCCAAATAATATTTACATTTTAATTTGATTCAAAATAAAGATTAGAATAAAAATTTGGCATTTTATCAACAAGTTTATCAACCTCCTAGACCTACACATAGCAGAATTTTAAATTGTGTAGTTAAAATGAAAATATCAGGACATATGTTATGTATAATTATGTGTAAATATCGATCTCATACCCAACTCAAGTTTACTATATATCTATGAGTTTGCTTTGGACATGAGGCTGTCTTTAACAAATTGAAATACTTTCCCCCAGCATTGAAGTGTAACCCTGGAGCAGAACAATCTAGAATCACCAAAGACAAAGGATATGAAGTCAAGATCAAAGTTCAAGTTTGATAAATTAAAGTCGGGGCCATCATTCATACTTCTAAAGAAGCCCGAGGATCCGCGAAAGGGAAATAAATAAGTAGAACGCAATAAAACATGATACGAGGCAGAAAGGGGAGAATGTTTGGAAACTCGACACAAAAGATATACAACAACAAAAGAGTAAAGTAAAAGTTGTAAGGTTAAAAAGATGAAAAAGGACATTCAAAATAAACAGGGTTGTAACAGATAAGAAATAAGTAAAATGTGATATATTTCAAAGTCAGAATATTTTAAGGTAAACATTATCTTTTATTTTATGGTTTATACTTAGTGATATTAGTTACACTAATAGGGGTAGGAATTAGAGAGCTATAGTTTAAAAAGAGATGAATTCACACTTGCACAGAGGGAGTAGGTGAAACTTTTTTTTTTTAACCATTTATCTGTACACTCGGACGGGATTCTAACCACAGCCTCACAGTCATAAGCAAATCAGACTAGATTGATACGACATTTAGACCACAGGTCCACCAATGTGGGTTGGCTATTTATTGTTACACGCTTTTGTGATCGAATGGTCTAAGGCGTCATTTTCACAGTAGACTAGACTGCCAATGACTGGGAGATCGAGGTTAGAATCTCGGTCGGGTGTACCAAGGGTGGTTTATACTAAATGTTTTTTCACTCTTCCTCCGTGCAAATGTGGGTATACTTCCTTTAAATATAGCCTTCCTAAAACCCAACACATGAGTAATTAATACATAGGTTTATAACACAAACCGGTAGTAAGACGTGGTGCTAAAAAAAATTATGTTATATTTCTAGAAAAAATAAAAATAAAATACACATTTTTATAGTAATCTATTACCTTTCTTATAACTTTACCGATTATGACCGTTCAAGTCTATTTTGGTCTCAATCAAATACTATTTGGCAAATATTGACTTTTGATGACTAAGTAGTTTTATTTCAAAATAGACTGAACATTTCCGCGAGATCGGCCGGTCGATCACGAGCAGCCAGTTGCCGATCCTTGGTCTTAAGGCAGGGGTGTCAACCCCGCGGACCGCGGGCCACTTGCAGCCGCAGAATACGTGATTCTCGCACGAGGCTGGATTGCATATCTCTTTTGGTAGCGTTTATGCCTACTAAGCTAAGGGTCCCGGGTTCGATTCCCAGCATTGCTGAAAAATGTATCATAGAATAAATGTGGCTTTCCCCTTTCACGGTGATTAAATTAACGTCCTGGGTGCTGAGTGCTGGGTGTGTTCTAGATTTAAGTTAGTTTATAATTCATATTCTGATTTAATCAGAAATAATACGTTAAATATATTAAATGATAATATTTGGGGAGGGGGGGGGGCAGAATAACCATTATTAATTTGACTTTGGATATAAGTCACCATTTGAACTTTATATACATTACAGAAACGGTGGGGGAGTTTGAACCCACGGCCCAACAAGGTCATAGGTCATGGAACCTCTCCTTCCCACACACCTTGGGTAAATACGTCCACGAACAAGAGATAAACGCATTTGTTTTGTCAGGGGCAGGACTCAAACAAAGCTAGGGCGGTCATCATCGCATCGCCCGTTTCACCAGGTCGTATTGTTTACCACACACTGAGGGGATCGGGGGGGGGGGAGATCACGGGAATGGTTTTGATAGGAAGAGAAAGGGGAGGGGATGTGGGGATGGTAAACCTCCGGAGTATTCCCCGGAAACCAACGTCGGAGTCTCTAGGATTTACTCCTCCCTATATAGTCGGTATAGTCGCTTGTGTTTGTATCACGTGGATCGTTTGGTGGTAGGTGAGAGGAAGGGGTTGAGTGGGGAGTTAGGGGGGAGTTAGGGGGGGGGAATTAGATGACGATAGTTGTGGTGATAGTTGTGTTGTAGTGGTAGTTCTGATAGGTTATTTTATATTATCTAGAATCGTCTACTGGAGAACAGTATTTTAAAGAAGTCAGAAATGGATACAGCAAGAGAGGAGCCTTTTCTGAATTTAATTAGCTCTACCCGCTTCGCTGATCAATTGGTCTAAGGCGTCACTCTCGCATCGGATTGTATTGCACTGTCAGATGGGAAGTTTTGTTTAGTACTGCGTACTGCGTTCAGGTTACACGCTTATGTACTAATCGACCCGCCTCGGTTGCGTAGTTAGCTAACGCTCTTGTTTCGTGTCGGGCTAGACTACCTAAAACAGGGAGATCGAGGTTCAATCCCGGTCAGTTTCACTGAGAGTGGTTTATCTTACATGGTTTTCCACTATCCCTCCACGCAAATGTGGGTGCATTTTTAAAAATTAATTCTTCTTAATCCCTAAGCCATTAGTGTAACTAACACATAGGCGTATCACCCAAACGGGTAGTAATACGTGGTGCTAAAATATATATAGTGTTATGGATGGAGAAGGTTGAATTTACAGTAATTGTGGAGTGAAAATGGAAAACAATTTTGGAAAGACCAGCCACAATACACTTGACCAGGATTCGAACCTCAATCTCCCAGTCATCGGCAGTATAGTGTATTGCGAGAGTAACGCCCTAGACCAAGTGGCCACCGAAACTCGTCACATTGGTATTCTCCTCTAGTATGTTTGCTAGTCACGCGCACGGTGAGCTTTTAATCCCAGATAGAATGTACTGAGAATGGGTTTTACAAAACCGTTTCCTATTTTCCCCTCCACAAAAATTAAGAGTATATTTATTCTAAATTTTAGATTTTTCTAAATTTTAGATTTCTCATGTTTATCTCACTATCGTAATCAAAATTAGAATCGTTTAAACTGGTAGTAGAACGTAATGGAGGGGAAAAGAAAGTATAGGTATTAAGTTTACTTTTTAAACGAGTGAAGTGATATTGTTTTAACCTGACCCTTTGGAATGTCGTATCTATCTCTCTCTTTCTCCATCTCTCTATGTCCAAATCCTGCCAGTGTTAGGACCAGTTTTAACAAAACTTAGCAGGTATTTTCTTTGAACGGAGGCTGAGCGATGTATTTATCTAGATTTTGCCATCTGGTTGACCGTTTCAACGTGGAGGCTGCTCAAAATTAATCGAGTACCAAAGACGTATTTTGTTATGTAAGGCAAGGGACCACATTTCACACCCATATATAACATTCGGTAAAATTATTGTTTTGTATTTTTTGATTTATACTTTACTGGACAGCAGGCGAAATGTACCATAGACTATTGTATTAGTTGGTGTTCTGTCTAAGGAAAAGAATACCGTCAGGAAATTCATGCATGAAAAAGATAAACTATAGGACATATTTAAACTTTAAACGCAAAGAGAAATATAATAACGGTAATAACGAAAATAAAATCGAAGGAGCGAAAATCTGCTGTTCACAAAACTATAGGGTAGACTGTAGTAAAGATAATATGGAGAAAGCACAGAACTACTAGTAAGACTGTTGTAAAGATAAGAACATGGAGAAGGCACAGAACTACTGGTAAGACTGTTGTAAACATAAGAACATGGAGAAGGCACAGAACTACTAGTAAGACTGTTGTAAAGATAATAACATCGAGAAAGCACAGAACTTCTAGTAAAACTGTTGTAAACATAAGAACATGGAGAAGGCACAGAACTACTGGTAAGACTGTTGTAACGATAAGAACATAGAGAAAGCACAGAACTACTATTAAGACTGTTGTAAACATAAGAACATGTAGAAGGCACAGAACTACTGGTAAGACTGTTGTAACTATAAGAACATGGAGAGAGTGAGGTCTGTTGTCCACACAACTACAACAACAAACTTTCAACGACCTGAAGAAAAAAAACATTTCTAGCTCATTTGACTCAACAAAAGAGTGCGTTGTATAATATATCTGTAGGGCGGTTACTGTGAGAGTGGCAGAACTATCATCCCTTCATATTTGTATTCAGCCTATCAGTGGAGCCTCGCCGACTCATTTAATGACACGGATGCTAATATTGCGACAAACTGGAGAGAGATACTTTGTGTGTGGCGGCAGCGCCACAGAACGCGTGCTCGACGGTCTGGTTATTTACACGGCCCCATCTGAATAACTACTGCATAAATACCCTCCCTAGTCCCTACCCTCAAGGGAGGAAACCATGGAGGAAACGGCACATGGGGGGGAAGTTAGGGTGGAAATAACTGAAGCCGTATATTTCCCAAATTGTACACTCAGTTTAACCCGACATAATGGTGTAGCTTATAAAATATCGACATATTGTAATCCATCAAGGAACGACTGCTACCTTTCAGGGGATGATAAGTGTACACTTCGTTTACCTTGAAAGGCAACTGATTACACCATAGCCTTATGCTATAGGCTACACCATAAATCAAGATAAATAAGATGGCTAACTTGTAGAGTAAACGAAGGGTGGATGTGACCAAAGGGGAATGTTCGATTCCATTTTGTAATGGGGGTTTAGAGGGTGCCGCCTCACAGACGTTCATCTATAACTTGCATAGTCTATGGCACTAGGAACTCTAGGTATACAACTTTTATTAAATTATTATCGGATCAACCTACAAGTTTATTTTAATTAACTTATCAATACATAGACACCCGCCTCGGTGGCGTAGTTGGCTAACGTGCTTGTCGTGTTGAGCTCGACTGCTGAGGATGGGGAGATCGAGGTTCGAATCTCGGTCGGTTGAACTGGGGGTGATTTTTCCTAAATTGTTTTCCACTCTCCTTCCACGCAAATGCGGGTTCACTTCCTCTAATTCATCCTTCCCAATTCCTAATCCATTAGCGTAATTAGTACTTAAAGCGTATAACCCGAATGGGTAGTAAGACGCGGTGCTAAATATTAAATACCTAGACTCATGTTTCGTTCCAACATCGATCCTGGATCCTTGTTTCATTCTCGAAAAAGACTAGATGGCCAATGAGGTGGAGATCAGGGTTTGAATACCTGTCGGGTGTACCCAGAGTGGTTTCTCCTAAATGGTTTTATATTCTCTCTCCACGTTAATTAGGGTAGATTACTTATAGAATTCTACCTTCCTCATTTCTACAACATTAGATGAAAATAATAAAAATTAAATAGAATAACTACAATTTGACTATAACACCCCACAAAATATATACTAAAAAGGTCGAATTTTAAAGAAAATCTACCAGCATTTGCATGTAGGGAGAGCGGGAAACCATTAAGGAAAATAACTTTCAGTAGACCTTACTGGTATTCGAACCCCATCTCCCCATCATTGGCTGTCTAGTCTACTGAACGAATGACAATTTAGACAATGCGGCCACCGTAGTGGGTGTAAAATAGTTGCATTTATGTATATATACACACAAGATTTATCAGATGCGAAAAGGTATAAGCTAAATACACCTACTTTTTGAAAATTATTAATGATATTTGAAGCTTTACTTTTCATAGCATGCTGCTGGTACGAATAAATAACACTATTAATGGAATTCTCAAATTTGTCCTGAGATAGATTATGTGGTTTTGTTTCTTTCCATTTCACTATAACATCTTTTTGAAATTCTTCCACTGGTTCTTTTCCGGATATCGCTTTTTTATACGCAAGCAATGAACGAGTTCCCTCTTTTTGAATAAATTATTTTAGTTTTTGTACAAACACAAACGATAATTCACGGCCAATGTAAGATAATATGCAGTAGGAATCTAAATTATACTCTCAACTATACTTATAAATTAAGGCCGCTTCGACTGAGAGCTCTTATCCAACTAAAAGCACGTGAGGGGGTCAGTAGATTCGACAAGTCTAAACAAGTGCGGTGAATATAAACAAGTCACTGATACGCGCATGAAAATGTGTTTTCGAATGTGCTTGGCTTTCGTAGTCTCAGGCGCATTCAAAATATTGGTAAACAAAAAGTTTTAAACTTGCATTTTCAACGCCACAGATATTCGGAAGTTATTTATAAGTATCTTTATCAAAGGTGAAAACATGAACAATAATATTAATTTTGAACATTAGAATTTGAGTATAAGATCTGTGTTATGAGACACTTTAAAGCGTTACGTGGTTTATGGATGACCCCTTAACGTGAAATTTCAAAATACACTTATCGTTTCAGCACTCGACTTACAGCCTTGCTTAATCTTCCACAGTAATCCTAATATTAAACTTGGCCTTCATTTTTAGATATTTACTGATCAAATAGCAGGATGATCTGTGAACACACAGTAACTTCCAATTTTCATGGAAAGAACCTTATCTGACAAAAACAAAAGCTACTAGATCTTATTTCAGAATTTATACGTCCAGTCATGTGTTTTTTAGGTTTTCACTTTTGACAGATATTATAGATACCTAAAAAATAACATGAATAAAATAGTAATATGTTATCAATTTTGGCTGCGAAAAAATCTCTTAGCAGATTTTCTAAAAATCCCTTCCAATAAAAACTCGTCAGCACAAACCGGAATTAAATTGTTCGTTAATTCAATATATTTAAAGTGCACTTTCTGAATCGATAATAAGTGGTTATGGATAAATAGTATTCCAATCATACCATCTTGTCCATAGAATTTTAAAACGTTGCTTGTATTTAAATCATTAAATTGAATGAAAATCGAACAATATGGTTTGGGAATTGAACCCAGAAAGTTTTTATTTGTACCAGCTACTTCATATTATCAATAAACAACAAGTGAAAAGGTATACTGATATTTTATGAAGCGATAAAGCCCAGTGGTAAAGCTTTGGCTTGTAAGAACATATCTAATGGGTTCGATTCGTGTATCCAATTTGTAACTTTTCATATACTTATTATTTGATTTTTGTTTTTCGTTAAAATTAGATATTTCTAAGGAAGAATTCGATTGATTGCCCGTTTTAATAACGAGTCTAAAATAGTATAGAATTATTTGTTAATATTCGCAATAGTAGTTCAGTAACCTGATAATTTGGTCCCTTGGCAGAGGTTCTTATCTTGGGGTAGTTATATTTCTGAACGTTAAAAAAAAATAGTCATTGGAATAAACTGTCATCGTTATCAACACTTATTGTGTATTTGTGACTTGACATTTTTCTCTTAATAGATATGATAGAACCTTTATGATATGCTCTCAACTGTTCCGTTCCTATCAACCGATATGTATAATAACACCAAGCTAATGACATTATGAAGTAAAACTGTTACCTTATAGGACTCGTAATGATGGTTTCTACAGTCTGGAGAACAAGGTCTTTAACAATAAATTGGAGGTCTGTCACCGTAAAAGGCTTAAGAACCCTTGGTCTAAGGGCCAATTTTCATAATATTCTTATTATTAGCACCGCGCCTTACTACCCGTTCGGGTTATACGCACTTACGCTAATGTGTAATGGTAGGGTGATTGTGAGATGAAATGGAGGACCTACAGTTTAACGTGGAATCCGAACCACGGTGGAGGCCTGGCATTCCCCACATTCACAAGATGTCTTGTCAGAGGTGAAGGAAGGGTTTGGTAATCAGATAAATCTGTGCCGGGACCGAGGA
>CABEEJ010003677.1:61543-77999 GCA_901482245.1 Timema douglasi
AATCTGTGCCGGGACCGAGGATTGAACCCCGGCCGCCAGCATAGAAGTCTGACACCTTACCCCTAGACCGCCAGGTCACCCTATTTTCACAATAAAATGGATTGCTGAAAATGGGGAAAACAGGGTTAAAATCCCGGTCAGCTATACCAAGGTGTTATTTTGTTTAGAAACAGCATATCACTCTCTCTCTCCACGCAACTACGGATGCATTTACTCTAAGCTTTACCTTCCTCATACCCATAACATTAGTGTAGTTAGTGTAGTTATGATAATAGTCCGAATCGGCAGAGAAATGCAAATTGGGGTATAAAAAAAACTAGTTACTTTATGGTTATTAAAATGTTTTCTAAAATGAAAATGGCGTCAAATAAACACACGTGAGTGTAATTTGAATGATGACAATAGCCGTCCTGATCATATGTTCTCATCACGAAGGCATTGGAAACGTGTCACTATGGGTGGGGAGTAAATCGCCTCAGTACGCTCCTCTGAGCATCGCCCCACGCGATCAACTTCCCGGTGACTCCTGAGCCGATTAAAGTGGTCCGAACAGAGAGAACAAGAATCTTCCACTTTGCCAAGCGCGAAATGGGTAGTGTGTGCGTGTGCGTGTTTATCCCCCTTTCCCCTATAATAAAGACAGCGTGGCAGCTTTATTAGTTTAACATTCTCTTGCTTAACAACTCGCTTTAAAAAAAATTCTCAAGAGTACAGCTATTATATTCTACACACTAAACATTTTGCTATTTTTTTACCCGCCTCGGTGTCGTAGTTGGCTAACGCGCTTTTCGTGTTGAGCTCGACTGCCGAGGACGGGGAGATCAAGGTTCGAATCTCGGTTGGATGAACTGGGGGTGGTTTTTCCTAAATGGTTTTCCACTCTCCCTCCACGAAAATGTGGGTTCATTTCCTCTAATTCAACCTTCCCAATTCCTAATCCATTAGCGTAATTAGTACTTAAAGCGTATAACCCGAACGGGTAGTAAGACGTGGTGCTAAATATTAAATATTTATTTTTTTAGCACTGCGTCTACTATCCGTTCAGGTTATACGCCTATGTAGTAATCACACTAATGGTTTATGGAATAGGAGGTTTTAATTGATAGGAAGTGCACTCGCCATTGCGTGGAGGGAGGGTGGAAAACCTTTGAGGAAAATCTCCTCAGTGCACCCGACGAGAATCGCACCCCAATCTCCCCATTTTTTGGCAGTCTAATCTAACACAAGAGTAGCACGTTAGACACCGAAGCGGGCTGTTGTTAATTCATTCAAATAAATTAACACAAATATACCCATATTATTTTTGTATGTTTTATCTAATGCTTTGACTTTAATTAAAAATAATACTATGATGCATTAACCAACACTTCTTATATTCAACTTTTTGCATTCTATTTATCTGTATTATTAAGCATTATCTAAGTCTGTATTATTTTATCATATTTTAACAAATATACATGATGATTGTAGGCCGAATTAGTCCTGGTAATTAAATCCAATTCTTTGAAAATTGTAAACGGATACACTTAGCTTATCCTGAAAGATAACAATATTTCACTGACGGATTACACCACGGCTTAATATTATAACACCCACTTCAGTGGTCGCATGGTCTACGTCACTCCTCTCGCAGTAGACTAGACTGCCTATGACGGGGAGAGCTCAAGGTTCAAATCTCACCAGGGTGTAGTAAGGGTGATTTTTCCAAAATTGTTTTTCACTCTCTCTCCACGAAAATTATGGGCATACTTCATCTAAATATAGCCTTCTTAGTCCCTAAAACTATTTTAGTAATTAGTACATAAGCGTATAATCCGGAAGGGTAGTGAACCATGTGGCTAAAAAAAAAGAAAAATATATACAATTAGGCTATGTCATAGTGGAAACCTTCAAGGTATGTTTTATTTCTCTTGGAGTGAACGGAGCATACATGGAAATTAAACCCATAAACTTTGGATCTGTAGGCCCTACGCCAAGGCAACACAACTGTCAAACTTGTTTCATTTCAATTCATAGTCCACTTTTCAATATTTTTTAAAATTTATTTTGTATTAATAGGAAAAAAACACAGTTTGTAAATTTGACCAGGATTCGAACCCTGATCTCATATTCAGCAATCCAGCCTCTTACTGGAGTGACACCTTAATCCCAGTACACACGCCATAGCCTATTAAACAATAAGTTGTAACCTAAAGATCGCTTCGTGGGAACACCAAATATGTTACCACATCTTCTTGCACAACATTTTGTCTGCGATTTCATTTAATAGAGCACGCCCTATATCAGCCATTTTTATTGCACAGCTCCCGGATTGTTAACAATAAATAACCTATCTACCAAACGTGAAATGATTCCATAAATGACAACGTTTGTATTAGGCATCAAATTATTAATAAAAATCGTAATTACAATTTGAAGTTATATTTTTTTCTTTTAATAAATATTAGGAATAAACTCTATATAATTATAATTGAATTATTTTTATCACTGCGTCTTACTACCCGTTCGGGCTATACGCTTAAGTACCAATTACGCTAATGGGTTAGGAATTGGGAAGGTTAAATTTAGAGGAAGTGAACCCACGTTTGCATGGAGGGAGTGGGGAAAAACATTTAGGAAAAACCACCCCCAGTTCACCCGGCCAAGATTAGAACCTCAATCTCCCCGTCCTCAGCAGTCTAGCTCAACACGAAAATAACGTGTTAGCTAATTATGCCACTGAGTCGGGTACTATCTGTTACTACTCTTCCAAAGCACATTGCTCACCCTATTGTATTGTATACAATTTATGGGGCAAATATATTATACAACTTCTTGCACAGCTTTGTATACAAAAGGCTGTGTGTCATGTGTACCTGGCTTTAACCAGGCTACCCAATGTGTCCTCATACTCCTCTTACAAGAATGTTCAGATAATCATTATAATCAGCACTAGTATATTACAATACTACCATATACGACCCGCCTTGGTGGTGTAGTTGGGCTAACGCGCTAGTTTCGTGCTAAGCCAGACTTCTGAGGACGGGGAGATCAAGGTTCGAGTCTCGGTTGGGTGAACTGGGGTGTTTTTTTCTACATGGTTTTCCATTCTGTCTCCACGCAAATGCGGGTTCACTTCCTCTAAATTTAGCTTACCCGATTCCTAAGCCATTAGTGTAATTAGTACTTAAACGTATAACCTGAACGGTAGTAAGACGCGGTGCTAAATAAATACTATATACGGTGCAGTTATATAAAGTAATAAAAAACTCTATTACACCAATATTATACCGATACGCGCCTTTACCGCATACACCGCTCGACCAGGCCCATACTTTTCTCCAAAACCCGATTCTTTGTTTCTTCTTTTGTTTCTTGTTTTATATCTTGTTTTGTATCTTGTTGTGTGTCTTGTTTTGTTTTTCTTTGTTTATTGTTTTGAGTAACCTATTATATTTTCATAACTTTCTTTCATAATCTTTGGTTTACTAATCGAGGCTGAAATAAAAGCCTAAAATAAAAATAAAAGCTACAATAATAAGTTTAGTCATGGTTTGTTTTTATAGATGGAAATTATTAAAGATACAGTAAAACATTTGCGTGGTATTTTATTTTTATAATTTCAGTTTTTGTCATTTAAGTAACTAATAAAATTTGATCAATTTTACAAGAGAGTGAAAATACTAGACCATCTTAGTGTTTGGGGTTTTTAGAGTGATTTGACTACAAGCGAAGAGGATGCAAACTATGTTTCATATGCAAATATATAAAATAATTGTCGCTTTGTCCATGGCTCAAATTCAAATAATACAACCTGTGGCTCTAGTGTTGGTTTCCTTAGGTTAAGTTAAGTTAGGTTAAGTGTGTAAATAGTTGACTAATATAACCCTTTATTTGAAAGTGAACATTCAATTCAAGTATAAGCTACAATTTCGAATTCATAGATTTCAGATCATTGTGGTAAAACCAATTTCTTTGTAAAGAGAATAATTGCACTTTTTTCACTTATTTCCACTTGTAATAACTTATTATATAATATAACCCGTCGTATAGGTGAAATAGGTTTAAGATACTGGCCGTATTTAGGGACAAATTAAAAACCGTCCTGTGAGTGAAACGTCGCAACGCGGGATATGTCTGTAGAACTACTATTATTACTATCATTGTTTTTAATAGTATAAACAGCAACATTTTCTGTAAATTTGACCTTTTTTATGTAGATTCTGACCCTTTTCAAGCATATTTTAATTCAAAAGTGTTTTACCTTAATCACTTTTGCACAGTCATCCCTCTTGGCCGTTTTATCGATGGTACAAATTCTAGTTTTGTCGAATTTGAGTTTTATCGTTGCTATGTTGACTTAACTGTTAAGTACATTAATTTTATGATGAGAGATTTTTTATGTTGGCCAGTTGCTTGTTATTGTTATTGATCACTGAACTTCACTGTATCGATTCAATGTCTCCAATAACTTATTAAAAATGTTGTTTGGATTTATAGCATTGTCTTGAGTCTCATCACTGGTTTGTCATGGGATCCTGTGGCTTTAGGTCAATACTATAATAAAGAAAATTTATATTTAAAAAAATATGGCTTTTTTTTTATCAATTTGAAGTATTTAACCTGCTTTTTCTGAACCGAAGACCAACTTAGAATTTCTATGAGCGAGAGAGAAAGGGCATACGAGTTTTATCGGGGAAGATATTTTCTCACAACTCCCAAGGTTCTTTTACATGCCCTAATTGACATGGGACCAACGTCTTTAAATCCCCTTCGAAGGAAGCTGTACTGCGTAATTTTAGCGCTCAAGAAAAATCCATCAACCTGGGATGGGTTTTGAACCCATAAACATCGGGTCCTAAGGCAAGCGATCACTTTATCCTAAGACCACCGATGTCAACGATTAAATTAATGAACACTTGAAATTAGAGGACAGTAAGGAGACATGCAGATGAATACAATTATTTTTTTTAATGAAATGTTACTTAGCATTTGTTCAATTTTGTATGAATGGTTGTGAATATTACCCCCAAAGAAGGTGTTAAAATGGTCCTACACCTTACAAGATCCCCGGAATGGTTGACGTAGGTGCTTACACTCCTAGATATTAACGAAAAGATCATGATTTCACTTGTTTTTACTCTCGGATGGGTGCACCATATTGACGTATTAACTTGTGAAAGAAGCGTCTTACGTTGGTTTAGGCATAGTGAGAGGATGAGTGTGGATCGAATGATGGAGCAAATATATGAAGGTAAAGTGTGTGGATGAAAATAAAGGGGTAGGCCATGTAAGACGTGAACAATTGTTTTAGATGAATGTGTGAAAAAGAGAAACATTAAGAGTTTTAAGACTAAAAGAACTTGTTTGACTCGATATAGGAATGTTGTTGAAATGAAGGGAGTATACATGGATAGGGAAGTGTGGAGAAAGTTATTGAGGGTGGATAAATAGGAGGATGCTTTTGATCTATATGTCTAGTTTCTTGCTTACCCTGTAATGGAACGGCGTTATTAGTTTTGTGTGCATGCTATTAATAGAAAATATTTGTGCAAAAATGTGATAGGCCATTTTCAACAACTCTTTAAGCATAATTAAGAGCTGTGAAACTAGATTTTATGAAAGGGGGCTTTAGATTTAGCTTTAATATAAAATATACCGAATTTTTTTAATAACATAATAACACAATTAAGATAATTTCTCGCTGAACGAGGCAGCTGCCTTAAGTGCAATATGCAGCAACTAACTTCCTGTAACTGTGTGAAAATTATGCTTGTCATGAGTATAAGTTTGTACTCTCCAGTTGCCTTGATAGGTATCTATCTTACCTTGCCATACTATACTATGGCCCTATCTTATAAGCTGCGCCATAGTGGAACCATGAAGGGTAATTTTGCTATTTTTTGGAATTAACGAAGGGTGCACTTCAAATTTAATTAGAAGAGCCTTTTAATAAATACTAAAACCTTATTTTGCGCGTATCTCATAACGTGTTATTAGTGATAGTATTATTAGTGATATTTAAAATATATATCAAACAAAACAACTGAAGATCACAACACGTGAAGTGTGAGCACGTGAAATTAGATCTAGGTGTCAGGTAAGACCAGTTTTATGTAAATTTGGTCCAAAGGTAAATAGTGTTGCTGCGAACAGTTGGAAGGTTCTGGGAAACTGTCCTCCCGGGGGGGAGGGGGGGGTTTATTCTCCGAGAGAGGGTTTCGGAACGCGTGTACGCACCCGGCTATTCCGCCCTGCAGAGCGTGAAATGAACAGGTTGTCTGTGTGTGTATGTATGTGTCTGCCGCCACTTGATTCAGTGGCAGGTGGTAGCCTCTGGTGGCAGGTTCAATAGAAACTATCCTTGTGGCCAGGTTAGCATTGATAGCCTCTGGAGCAGTAAACCATGCTCTGTGTGTCTACCCTCGCGAGTAGGACTAGAGGGGGATACAGGAGGAATTCTCTCACTCTATACTCGATTATTTTACACCTCCACGCGTTGAATAATGGAAAGGATTACAAGATAAAATTGGAACGATTATGTAAAATTGTGTTTCACATATCTGTTTGAAATATTCACATAAAAAAATAATTTATTTGGTGATATGTTTGAGACTTTTAAAACTAATTGAACTTATTATTTCACAGATTATTTTTAGTTTTNAAATTTATATTTTAAAGATTATGTTTAATTTTAAAAAAAAAAAAAAGATTCTGTTAAAAAAGAGATTTTACTCGGGGGAGGGGGTCTATAATTATATATTATTATTATTATTATTATTATTAGCACTGCGTCTTACTACCCGTTCGGGTTATACGCACTTACGCTAATGTGTAATGGTAGGGTGATTGTCAGATGAAATGGAGGACCTACAGTTTAAAGTGGGATCTGAACCACGGTGGAGGCCTGGCATTCCCCACATTCACAAGAATATAATTATATACGTACAAACACTTTTATTGGCTAAAGGGGTATAGATACATTTTCTAGCGGGCCCCATTCTCCCCTAGAAAAATTAATTATCTACACCCTTACTACTACGCATCTTACTACCCGTAGGAGGAATACACATTTAATTGGAATGAGTTAGGAATATAGAAGGTATACTCTATAGAAACTGTACCTATTCACTTGTGTCAAAGGAAAATGGGGCACCATTTAGATAAACCATCCTTATGTCGTCAAGCCTGGATTCGAATTTTTACCTATCTGCTACCAGAAAGCCAGATTAGATGAGCCTCACATTTGTCCACACGCACAGAGATGCGGGTGTGAAAAGTTTGTTTTAATCTTAAATGAATAGACGCCATCAAGGGATAAAATAATTTACCCGTCCTCATTTGACGTGAATCTATAAATTTCAAGTTAATATCAAACAAGAGTAGTTCCCACACAGCCACATTGATGGGCACGTGGACCAAACGTCAGGCTCATGTAGATTGGTTTAACAGTGACGAGGATATCGGCGTTAAAATCCCAACTTGGTGTATTGAGGAAGGTTTTTCCCAAGTAGCTTTTCATTCTCACCCACCTCGGTGGCGTACTTAGCTAACGTGCCAGTTTCGTGTTGAACTAGACTGCCAAGGACGGGGAGATCGAGGTTCGAATCTCACTCGGGTGAACTGGGTGTGGTTTTCCTAAATGTTTTTTCACTCTCCCTCCACGAAAATATGGGTTAACTTCCTCTATATTCAACCTTCCCAACTATCTATTAGCACCATTAGTACTTAAGTGTGTAACCCGAACGGGTAGTAATATTCGTGCTAAGTATTATTATTTTAACTCTCTCTCTCTTTCTCCACACAAATGTAAGAATAATTTACTTTAGCATAATCATTCTTACCCAATTATCCTAGTGTAAAGAAGGATAGCCTGAAAAGGAAATAAGAAATTTAGAGGGTATAAGTTTCCAGAAGAGAACTGTCCTTTACCGGACTCTCTTGAAGTGAATCCTCCCCGGGCCCCTGGATTCATACAACCCGCACTAAACTGTTTGGATAGACAGGTGACGTCATGTTTCCAATACTTTTAGCGCCTACAAAACTTCACTAACTGTTCCAGACAACCGTTACTGTTTGCGATGACGGGCCGAGAAACACAAAACAATGAAATAAAACTGTGAGAAGAAGATAGAGCTCCGTAAAGTGCAGAGTTTTATTAGCGGAACCAACGAGCCTGAAACATTAGTTTGTTCTATCTCCCTCCGGTTGCGAGGTTTAGGAGAAGACATCTCTTCACTTTTACAGACCTTGAGGCAGCGTAGTACAATTTTCCTGCGTTGTTAGAGTAAATCATGGTCAAAACTGAAAATTAGATATTTTTGGAGAGTTTTTTTTCTGTCTACCACTTTTAGCTCATTGTTTGGGCTATCCGCAAACCGTATTTGAGCTAATAGTAGCCGGAGACTATTTGTAGGTGAGATAGGAAGTAAGTAGATGGGGTCCTAAAATAAAAGCTGGGCTGAATTATTGTAGCCGGGAGTAAAGGTATTTAAAAAAAAAGAAGAGTTTTCACATTTTTACAAATTGCTCATATTGCGATTTATTATTTGAGAAACAAAGTAAAATATTTTTTGGTGTAATTTTTGTTTTTATTTGTTTCAATTTCAATTAAACTAGTTTTTGATTTATTTATTTTTTATCTGGGCGCTTCAACTGTAGCTGAGGTAAAAATTAAAGTTAGTAATAGTAGCCGGGGCTTCTATTTGGTCAAATACTGTATTTACACTAACGGGCTATGTATGATGAAGGTTTTAGAGATAATGTGGATGAATTTTAGTAGAGGAAAAATAATAAGCCAGCTAGCAAAAACCACCCTTAGTACACCCGAACGGGATTGGAGTTCTGACGTCTTTCTCACTCGTAAAACAGTAATTTCCATTTGATTGACTGAGCTTGTGACGTCACTCGGTATGCAAGCCAGCATGCTTCATATATATAAATGGAAGTCAAACTCAGTTGTTAAAAATCAGGTCGTATTTTGAAAATTTAAATAGTAAATAAACCTTTAAAATCCACATCAGTGTCCAATTGATGTCACTACCCTAGTTATTTAAAAATATACTAGTGAATCGTTGCAGCGATTTCTGCAGATTATTGAACTAAAATGTATTATAAACTTTTTATTGGGAAAATATTTCTATAAAAAGCATTCACTCAACTTTCTAGCTAATAGTTTACTCGTCAAAAATTATAAGCTTTAAATAGATCTTTTGGTGTCTAATTTTAATCAAAACGTTTATTTGACCCCTTCGGACCACGATGAGAACTTTAAACCTTCCCCTCTTCCAGCTCTATCTATTTGTGGCACCAAAATATTCAAGTAACAAATATTTATTACTTTTAACCAAAGAAAAATATTTTATCTATCCATATACAACTACACACAAAAATAGTTTCCGTGGTGATGTACACAAATAATTATTGTTCAGATGGACCCCTGCGTATACAGAATAAAAATATGGAAAACTCGCTAGGAAATTTGGGTTTTTTGTTTTAAGCTACTACTTTTGCCGACATCCCGGACTCATAATGTTTAAAATAAATGGACGTACGTCAAAATCTGTTAAACCATTTCCTCACAATATCACTTAAAGGAAAGGAGATTATCAAATTATACTTTTACATAAGAGCAGAGGAAAACATCCAAAGACAAAGAAGAGGAAGGATAAATATCAACAATGTTATATATATATATATAACCTGATATCATTGATTTGTTTGATAAATATACAAATAACTACCGTAGTCTTTCTATTTGTTGCACCATACCACTAAAGTAAGAGGTGTGTTGGTATTATTTATAACCAGAGAAAAATGTTTTATCTACATGTGGTGTACACTCATGCACAAATCAGGGTTTCCATGGTGATGTAAACAAATAATGAAAAGCTGGAAATTATCTTTGAAAATCAGTTTTTTGTTGGAAATCATTTTTCCCCGACATCCTAGATCCCTAACCTTTAACATTAGAAGTCTTTTGTCAAAATCTTATCAGCCATTTTCTAGAAATTTCTATTACCGCAAATGGGCTTATCCAATTAGAGTGAGAGAGAGTTAAAGATAGAGTTTAAGAGCGAGGGTGTTTTAGAGAGTTAGAGATAAATTGAGAGTGTAAGTTTAAGATAAATTGAGAGTGTGAGTTTAAGATAGATAGAATGAGAGTGATATAGAGAGTGAGAGTGATTTTAAGAGAGTTTGAAATAGGAGTTTGAGAGAAAGGTAGTTTGAGAAAGAAAGGGAGTTTGAGAGAGTGTCAGAGAGAGAGCAAGCTTTTTTGTGAGAGAGTTTGGAAAAGAGAGATTGTTTGAGAGAAAGCTTTAAAAAGCGTATGATAAAGATAATGGGAGAGAAATTATGCAATAGAGAGTGTATGTGAGAGTAGATAGTCTGTGAGAAAGAGGGATAAAGTATGAGGGAGGGAATGAGATAATATTACATGAGAGAGAGAGAGAGAGATAGTGCGTGTGTGTTACAGAGTGTTTATGTGTGTGTGTTTGTGTATTTAAGGGTATAAAGTGTGTGTGATAAAGAGAGAGAGTGAGTGAGTGAATGTGTGTGTGTGCGCGTGCGTGTGCGTGCGTGTGTGTGTGCGTGTGTGTGTAGCGTGTGTGTGTACGTGTGTGTGTGCGTGTGTGTGTGCGTGTGTGTGTGCGTGTGCGTGTGTGTCCATGAGAGAGTGTGTCTGATAGAAAGAGAGAATGTGAAAATATAGATGTGGTACAAAATACATTACGGTACTTTGAAATATCATTCCCTCAAAATTAAGTATCAACATGGAAACATAGCTGACTTTACTGTATTTGTAAGAATGTGAAAAGATAAATGGGGTACACAAAACATTACTCTTTTAAATATCATATCCTCTAAATTAAGCAATAAAATGAAAAAATAGCTTAACTTAAGCATTTGTATTGTGTTACTATTTGCAAAAATTAACCGCAAAACCTATTATTTGAATAAAATGAACATCAAACCCCAATATTTGAAACCAATGAACACCAAAACTCATACTTTGATAGTTAAAATTGCTATTTTTAAACATTATTCAAAATCATTTTATCGTGTTTGAGCTTATAATTCATACCAAAACATATTTAAACATCATTTTTATCATCCGCGAAACATAACATAGACTATATTTTAATGAACTTAACAACTTAACCTTTTAAGTTTCTAATTATGCTCAGTAATATTTATTTAAATGCGAATTAACAAAAACATTCTAATAAAAATAAACGATTCACCAATTTAGGCATTACAATATAGCTGTGTATGACCTGCATCCAAAGAGAAATATTCATCCAAAGAGAAAATTGTGATGTGTTTGAACCAACAAATAAAGATAGAGTTATTATTTTTTAGGCAAAGAGATATATTTTATTTAGAGAGTCACAGCCATGCAGCTGATAACGGTTTTCATGGTGATTAAACAAAGAATGAAAAACTGAAAATTCCCTGTGAAAATTGGGTTTTCATGGAAAACTACTGTTGTTCCCGACATCCTGGTCTCCTAGCTGTTTAAATAAATGATTGTTCGTAAAAGGATATGTCTTCTTATCCAATTATAACTTGTATGTAGTGGGCTACGTAAGCAATGACATAACCAAATTCCTCGATGTGGCACTACCTTTCTATTCTCTTTGTATTGGTTTGGGCTAGATGTGGCCTGGACCGGTAGTTTTACATACCTGCCTTATACCATTCGACCAATGACGGCTATTTTTGTGGGAGCTAAGTCAAACTGTCCCATAGACATTAAGCTCTAGCTGACAGTGCAGTCGATCAAAATTAATATGCTAAATAGGTGATTACTCGAGAATATTTGATTTTTTTTACACGTTATGATGAAAACCATTAATCGTAGATGAAACTGGCAAAGGAAGTTACATGGACTAAAATATATCGGGCTCATTTTTTCTAATTTATATTTTTTTATAGGACTTTATCAGCATTATTCGCAAGATTAACCAATAGTCCATTTTGTTTGTAGTGATTCCGAAGCTATCATAGTTTAATCAATTTCCAAAACACATTTGTTGTTTAATATTAGTTATGATAAACTATTTTATGATAGTTATCAAATATTATAAAAGTCTGAGTCTTTGAAGTCCTTATTTATTTATAACTGTAGAATTGAAACACACACGTAATTTCTGATGACATTCTGATGTAACGATTGTGCTAGTTCATAAAAATAATGCACTGATAAATATTTGAATCCAGGTCATTCAGCTCTACTTGACAGCTGCTCTACCAATTGAGCTTGTCGGTGCTATACTGATATGTTAAGAATTATACCTTAATTTTATACAAATCTACATTAAGGACATCTTTTAGAACAAGCTAAAAAAAAAGTTGCTATTAGCAATGATAACCCTAATAGTATAATAAAATTATATTTAATAGGTATATATATCAAAAGTTAAAAGTATAGATAATGTTATCAAAAGCCTCAATTCACGTGAATTTACGTATGAATATGTGATTCTAGTAATTATTTTATCTCTCAGATAAAAGGAACATGGTGGAATGGATGCATTTTTTCGTTAGCACCAGTTCTTAATAATACCCGTTCGGATTATAAACATATGTAATAATTATGCCAGTGTGTTATGGGTGAAGAAGGTTGAATTTAGAATAAGTGTATTCACTTTTGCGTAAAGAGGATCTCCCCTCATCAGCGATCCAGTGCATTGCGAGATTTATGCATTAGACAATGCGGTCACCTAAGTGTGTGAGATAGATTCTAATGATAGATAGAGAGGTTTACTAGTAAAGCTTCATATCAATGACTTGAAGGGTGTAGTTTTTCTGAGTTTTAACTGAATAATTACAGCTAGTATTAAAATCCAAGTAGTGGCAAAATTATTTTGGTTTAAATGCAACGTTATTGAGCTACATTTTTATTAGTTCCTATTTTAATAAAGAGGAAACTTACTTTCTAACTCGATCATTCAGTCAAGCCACGCTACAAAACATCTACGTAAATCCAGATAAATACGAGCACGATTTGGGGATTTTGACATTTAATAGATATTTAAAAATGTTTTATTCGAAGGGATGTTTAAAAATTACATTTGTTAGCTGTCAAATTAGGACTGGAATGTTACGAGAATTAAATATTTCAGAGAGCGAACGATTTTGTAACAACAGTTAAAACATTACAATAGATCACGTGGTATTGGAATAATTAGCACGCTAGTTTAAATAGTTAATGGACACTAACTGTGATTATTAGCAATTTCTTTCAGACTGAAATTTAGAGTAAATATCCAACTCGTAATCTCTATTTGATTTTATATAAATCATATATGTATATTTAGCTCTCATAATAAACCAAATTAACTGATCCTTTATTATAAAGTTAACCTCCATCAAGCCATATTTTTAAATTCACAAAAAAAGGGCTAACTATAGTAGGGGAGATTATAATTTGTACGTGTACCAAAACTATAATAAAGCACGCTATCTATTGGCAGCACCACCAACCTGACAGAGCTCAAACAGGAATTACGCGTTTAAAAATTCAAATAGGCAAATCGTAAGTGGCTTTTTTCCCATAAACTATTTTTCATTTTCATAGGGACAATCGATAGCAATGCTTTGTGACCCTTCTATAAGAGTCACTTCCGTGTAAATGGCCGAGTGGTTCAAATATATTAATACGATTCCAGGGAAATTTGACTGGAGACCTGATGGTTCTGATCACGATATTTTCCATTTACATCATGGATTCATCCTTATATTGTATTAGTAAGTATATATTATTTTGGTATTTGAAATGTGGTTCTACATAATAATGTTGAAAATAATATAGATTGTGATATCAAATACAGAAGTGCTGAGAAAAACGAATGAACAAAGGAAATTTTGGAAAAATATACAGTAAAAAATAGTTAACAAGATAGACCATATTCTGATACATGTTAGTTTGACTAGGATAATTATAGAAGGAGATGGGGAAGGGAGAAATTCGGGAGAGATATCAAGACTGAAATACATGAATCAGATAGAGAACAATGTCAGAAGAAGGTACAACGATGTAAAAAAAAAAAGAATTGGCCCAAGCTAGGCTAAAATGAAGAGCTACAGTAAACCAATTTCGACCTTGATAACCTAATGATGATAATCTTTTAGGGATAGAAATACATAAAATGCTTACTGTTCTTGATTAATCTAAATAAATAGAAAATATACGTTACTAATTTTAATTTATTTAATTGGGAAAAAGTTAATCAAGTTTATGCGCTTGTTATTGTACATCTCTTCTTAGGCAGGATCAAATTTGTAACCATTTATCTGTATGCATGCATTTCATTTTAGTTAACAAAATTTATCAAAATATTTTCTCTGTACATTTAAATTAATATTTTTTTCTCTCAAAATGTAAACATCGCGTGCAATCTAACCCTAAAATATCTCTCAAGTCAGAGGTATCATCTAAATCTAAACAGCCAACGATTGGTGGCAATCTTGTGTAATCTAGAGCAGATATACATGTCAAATCAGGAAACGATAATTAAATTTCGGTCTCGGTGCCAACTGTAATCACCTCGTTGTCTTGCACATTTTACGAAAATCAACTTAGGTTACGTGCTCGTCATGCTATGGTGCCATCCACTTGAATGTGTAAATTTTGCCTGTAGGGCTAATAGCCTTTGGCGCAGGAAACCATCGTGCGCCCAATCCCCATCCCCTCTCTCCTTCTCTCCTTCTCTCTCTCTATTCTTCTCTTCCAGGTGATTATTGAACTCGCAGCGAGCAGAATATTAACCGCACGCTAGTAATGATCACTTCACAATTGGTCGTGAATATGCTCTGATCACAAAATTGTGTTGTCGTGGGAATTGGAAAATCACAATAATTGAGGGCTGACCGCAAAGTACGGTGATTGTTTTTCTTTGAAAGGAAAAAAAAATGGGGGGAGAAGGGGTTGTTAATCTTGGAATTTGGTAATGAATAAAATAGGAGTGTTTTTGTTTTACCCCTGCGAGTATGATTTCAATTTATATTTTTTACATAAAACAGGGGGGAATTTTTTTTTGTCGGTGAAATGAATAGACGTACAGCCATTTTATTTTTACTGGTTGATTTTTGAAGTAATTTATGTTATGTAGTGTATGAATCAAAATTGTTGTGGAAAACTTAATCATAGATTAGGCTTAAATATGAAAGAGATGGCTCATTTCTAACTATGCATAATATTACATAGTTTAAGTTTAACTTTAATTAAAAAACTCACCAAAAAAATTACTCTTGTAAAGTAAAAAAATAAATATTGTTTATAAATATATCTTTGATTTTAAAAGATTATCAGAATTTAACATAATAAGTTTAAGTTCTAGTTTTCTTAGAATTGATAGTAAATAATCATGAATTCCGTGCTGAATCATAATGGAACACACACACAATAATTTATCTAAATTTATTGGTGATTTAATAAGATATATTAATAAGAAAAACAAAAATAAACCTTTACTTGTTTAAAATCATTGTTTTCATGTGTATCAAATTTATCTTTGGAATTTTTTTTTAGCTAAAATTAGATATAAAAATAAGCAAATAGCCGAAGGCTTCAATAATTCGGAGAAAAGATGAAGAAAAGACGAATGTAAGAGTGCAGCGCTAACGAAATCCTGGCCTTCCAAATCCTCTACTCCATTTTCCTTCTCTTTTTTTTCGTTACTTTTTTTTTCCTTTAAATCTGGAACTATTCTCAAAGTCCGGTTGTTCTCTCATCCGATTGCCTAAAGAACAGTTAGAGTAGACGTTTGAAGTAATCCTTAAGAAGAGGACTTGAGTATCGAACGATGTTAGGGAAGGATATCACAAGGAAAGTAAAGATAGTTGGATCAATCAGCTTAAGAAGAGGGAATCAGCCCTGCGGGGGATCTTGTGTTCGAAATCTGGACGGCATCGTAGTTAAAGTAACCAAGGGAGATGTTTTGAGGGCATTTAGTGATGGGACTCGCTTTTGTTTCGTTTCTTGCTGTAGGATTAGTGGGGAAACATGGGAGTTAGATGTCAATATGTTGGGAGCTACGACTAATTATTGGTAGAGATGTGTGTGTGTGTGTGTGTGTGTGTGTGCGTGTGTGTGCGTGCGTGTGCGTGCGCGCGCTGCTAAATTACCTCTTTTCAGGATATTATTTTTATAGAAATGACAAAGTAGGAAGAAAATTTTCAATAACAAAGAACACATTTTTTGCACTCGACTTTATTAATTTTTACTATATTATAGCTATTATTAATATCTATCTTGATATATATCAGAGATTACTGCTGCAGACCACATGGATTGACTTATGAAGGTAATTTTAGCAAAATTTGTAATTGTCATGTTCCTACTATAAATAGCTATGTACGTTTTGAATACAACCCTACATTATGTGTATAGTAGCATATGTATTTTCTTTATTTAACATATTATGATGACAAATAATACACTCTAGTCAACAGAAGAATTTTTTTTTTT